>JASSUY010026216.1:0-10244 GCA_032466535.1 Forpus xanthops | reverse complement strand
TCACAAGCAATTACTTTAAGGGCAGAATTTGTGGAAATGTAAGGTAGAGCTCAGATGAATGCCTACATAGTGAGAAGCTATTACTATCAAAACCAATGATAATGACATTCTAAAGGGTAGAAAAAAACCTGTAACACCATTAAAGGAGATTTAAAAATATGTAAACTTTGCAGTAAGGATATGTGAGCTGTTCTCTGACATAATTATTTCCCAGTAGTATTTAATAACGCTGTCTTGTTTTGAACATAACCACTGTTTGAAAAAGTATTTTCTGTAAAACATTTTAAATAGAAAACATTTAATCAATATTTATGATAAAAAGTATTGCAACTACTTGACATTAAATTGATAGCAATGAAAACAATATGGAGATTTAGAATACTAAAGTATCTTTTAAAAAATAGTTTGACAATTGAAGGTCTCTGGACATTTTTAAGTTAGCATTTTTCTTCTAAAAATTGTACAGATTTGTGTTACATTTTTAACATGTATTTATTGCTTTAAGATAGCAATTTGCTTACCAGATATTGCTAAAGAATTTTTTGACAATAAATCAGAATATAGCAGCTTTATTTACCCTTGTCCAAATTTTCTGTTATCAATATGGACTGATATTGATGCTTACTAAATGGCAAAACACTTGCAAGAATACACAAGTGCTACCATAAAATTATTATCTTTCTTCTCCTACAATACGCTTTCACTCGCATGCTCACAATGAATCAGTAACACCCGAACCTATGTTACGAAAACCAGCTCCAAGTCAATTGAGGCTTTCCAACACAGTTTAACTTGGTCAGCAATTCAAGGTCAGGTTTGAAGTTGCTCTGAGTTAGAAACAAAAGCAAAGACAACTTTTAAGACTACTTAATTGGAGATTTCATCTGAAAAAAAAAATGCTTTCTGGAGATAGGGGCAGCCCTCGCACAAAAGGACAGCAACCTGAAGTGCCTCCTACTAGTTTCATATCCTGAAAAACCCACACAAAACCAAAAAGAGCCCAGAGCAGAGCCCAGCACCACAAAGTTTTCACAGATGACAAAATGAAGGCTCTCCTCTAAGCAGTGTTCATTGACATTTGAACAGCTGCAGCTCCATTAATACCTTATACTTTACTAAGTCCTTAGTACACTGATTTAATTGTGTGAGTGCAGAAATGGGATGGCATGGAAACTCCAGTTGTTTTTTTCTTAAATCAAACATGACACCTATCTTTAAAGACTATTTGGAAAAGAAAAAAAAAATCTTATCAGAGAATAAAAAAATCATGCAGTACTTCCAAACAAATGCCTTCTTGCTGTTAAATCCTAAGGGTCTCCCATTTCCAAATAAATAAATGAGGGATCAAAGAGCCAAACAGATTAAGATTCAAGACTACCTACATACTGTGTTTAACAGAAAAAAAACCCACAAGAAATATAATACTGATCTCTGCTCCTACTGTCCTAGCAAGTATTAAAAATACACAATTTTATTTTCTTTTTGCCTGTTAGGTTTCCCAGAAATATTTATGTGATGTAGATTTTGCTTGAAGAACAAGGCTTCAGGCTCTGAGATTAAATCATTTTAGGCATCTCATCAATTATAAGCAGTTCAGACTTTAATACCTTAAGTACAAAGGGAGGTAGACCAGTATTTGACAAAAGCAATCTCAAGAAGTAGCAAAGCATCAAACAGCAAAACATTAATTACAGTAGCAAGACAGGCCAGGCTCTTCCTTCAGCAGACATGACAGAAATACTGAGGCAGTCTGCACTGTGGAGAATCCTGAACTTTTGACACATCTTAATAGCTAACTGGTATGGCATTTTTCATTAAACATGTTTTGTCCAGATAGAATAGTGTCACTATCTTCAGCACATATTGAAAATTATTGCCTTATTCCTATGCTAATGGAATTGGACCTTTATTATCTTCACATTGGGCTGGCACACAGACCTCTGTGACACTCTCCAACCAAAGTGAAATTTTCATCTTAAAAGATATTCTTTACCAAAAAATAAAAAAAAAAAAAAAAAGAGGGGGGAGTGGTGAGTGGTGGTGAACACGATACAGAGGGACAATAATTTCCAACTATGCCAGAAAGGAACAAATGTAAAGAAAAAAATGCATCTGGGAATTTAGGATACAGTGCTGTCTTAGAGCTTTCAGAACTACCCACAATCTGGTACCATCAATTTGAGAGAGGCCGCCTTATTCAGCTTTCCCTCACTCTGCCTCTATACATTACTATTTGGAAGCATAACACTACAGCCAAGCTGCTGGTTTCTCCATCACTATACAAAACCAGAGTAAAGCACGGTAAGATAGGAAGCACCAAGCTGCTGATGTAAGATTTTCCTTCAGCATGCCTTGTAGGAAAAGCAGAGAACAATAGTGAAAAACTGAAAGAGAGAAGCAGAAGCACAGAGATTTGGGGTTTTAGTACACAGTTAAGTAGCCCCATCTAGCCCAGAAATTCAGGAGTTGCAACTGCACTTATCATGATGGCAATGATTAAAACCAAATTTAGGACCTTCTGCCTAAATCACGTTCCCCCACTATGACAGCAACAGAAAGTAGGGAAAAGGAAAAAAAGAACATACCCAGTAATACTGGACTAAAAAAGCAACAGGTGCTCCCAAGGGAAAATAAAGATCATCAGCGTGGATCTCAACCCTATTCTTTATAACATTCAGTGCCAGACTGAAAACATTAACTGCTGAATGGGTAACTAATAACATAAATGCAGCACAAATTTGAACAGGACATAAACTCAAAGCCCAGGCAGCAAAAATACAATCAAATCCCTTCTTAGAGGGCCAACACTAACTGGTGAATATACCTGAGATTTCTGTTAAGAGATAACAAAAGGCAGTAGTAAAACAAAAAGGCTCGATTTTACTACTTAATCTAGAAAATCCTGAATTCACAAAGAACAGATCTACATGATATTTCTGCATTATTTATATCCTTATTGGTTAAACATTTTATACAGAGTTTAAACTATTAAATATATCTAGTACTTTTGATATTCTGATAATGTCAAAACCACCAACATAGACACAATATTTACAAAACCTCAATGAATTCATTACTATCAACAACATTTCCACTCATATACAAGTTTAACCTATACAGGAAGAAAACCAAGTGTATTTCCTATTGCTAATGAAATATTCACAGCAATAAAACAGATGCAAAATGTGAGAGAAATGAGCCTGAAATGAGCAATGAAAAACCAGTGTGCCTGGTTTTGCTATACACTTTCTGTTAACTGCTTTAACACATACAATTCATGAACAGAATGTACACACTAACACAATAAAAACTTTTCATGCTATTCAAACCAAACTGAGATGACAGACTGAAAGCTGTTAAGCACCCTACTGGGACACGATTCAGAACCATTCTATTGCACAAAGAATATGAAAAGAATTATCAAATTCTTAAATTCTGGAGAAAGTCAAAGTTCATTTATTTTCACACTGGCTAAATAAACAGGTAAATTACCAGTGGAAATGTACCCAAAGTTCACATTAACATAGCATTTAGAGATGCATAGAAAGATCCTTTTCTGGTAAAAGTGAGTAAATGAAACAAAAAACCAGAACAAAATCAATCAACCCCTATCACACATGAGCAGATATGATTGGATTGAATATTCTTTAACTAGAATTGATAAATCACTCAGCTAATTTTCTTAATGCTCATTGCCATGCTCATTTCATCAACAGTAAGCTTACCTTTCCTTTCGATCCAGATTGCTTAAAATATGAAAAAAGAAAAAAAAACATAAGATGCAAAGCCCCACATGTGTTGCACATCACTAAATTCAAAAGTTATTCAATATAAACTATAACTGTTTCATTGTCTCTTGCACTCACTTGACTAGTTTTCAAATGAGCATTACTATTTTTCACAGCATTTTTGTAACAGTAGTTATAAACACAAAACCAAACGTTACCTCACAGACAGCAATGGTCTAAATACTACGAAGCTTGACTCTTTTTCAACATATAAAATTTGATTAATTCCAAATTCAACCTCGCATTCTCACATAATTTACTGCAACGCAGAACCTGTCATGACAGAATCCTAATACTTGAATTAAGATCAAACTTCAATTTCAACCCCGATTACCATGCAAAACATGATAAAAATATTTAAGTGTTTCAATTGAGAGAAAAAAAAAAAAATCAGGAAGCACTACTTAAACATTTAGGAGACCACATGCAATTAGCTACTGGATAGAGGATAAAAAGAAGCAAGCAGCCTCCTGCTGAGGTTTTGGCTAAGAAGAACCTCCGAATATATTAAAGAATTAGGGCTACTAGTTTCAGAAGTCTCTCCATTAACATCAGTGCACAGAGCTGATACTCACAACTCAGATCCTTTGTATACCAAGCCGGAGATAAAAATAGATCTAACTAAGCACAGCACAAAGACAACTTGAGAACACATCGTTATCTCTCCTGCCTTTTCAAAATTCGCAATACGGAATGCTGTAAGCTTTTAATCTATATGACTGTTCCTCCCAAACATCAAAAACCTAACAAACTTCTGTCATATATGCATTACGCTAACAGTATCCTAAAAGAGAACAAATTCAAATTGTTCCCTGTTTTACTGCTTTCAAATTAAACAGTATAATGATATTACAGGATAATATAAATTCATTCTCCTTTCTTTTTCACAAACAGAACACTCACAAGAATAGGGCAAACTCTTTGTTACCCAAAGGAACAGCAGTACTTAAAGTAGACTACGTATGAAGGTAATCCTGATAGTCCTACAGAATGCAGTATAAAAACATATTTAATCTCCACAATGCTCTTTGAAGAGAGAAAAAGGAATTCAAAACTGAATGTGACCACTACAACTTCGACTGAGATGAGGGTGATCAGCTAATGCTGCATGAAAACGGCAAAAAATTACTTCCAATTGGAGCTGGCCTTTACAAACAAAAAACACTGTGTTTTTTGCAGGTCACATCTGAGTTTATAAATCCACACTGATCCAAACCATGTCCAGATGGAGCCAGATCCAGTATCTTTGTATCCTTGGCACAGTTAATATGTAACTTGAAGTAACTGTTTACAGGTGCTGTAAAGAGTCACACTGTTAAGAACTCTAAATTTTAATGCTAAGAAAACTAATGGCAGGAAAAAAATTCCAGAATGCCCAATACCATACATTTTCATTACATTAGATGCTTCACTCGCTTGTTTTAAAATCCCACATTAATATAAAGCATTTTAAAACATTCTTACATCTCAGAAACTTTAAGAAATGAGAATCTGAGACAGACTCAGGAATTCTAACAAGGAGTGTCCCTATAAATTGCCTCATGCAGCTCATGTATAAGGCGTCTTAAACATGTAGTACATACATGCCATTGCAGTGCCAAGTCTTAAAGAACAGTAAATCAACATCATAAGAAAAAAATATGCATCCATTAAATGAAGCAAAATAGTCTGAACCAACTACAATACTAGGCCATGCCACATCTGAAAATCTGTTGTATCAGAAGTGAACAGATTTTAATATCACCGCCAGACTGCATTAGGAAACCTTATTTATCAAAATATTATTTTGAAATGCCAGATTTTGTTTGCCGGAAGCTTATATTTTACATACGAGTACAACAGATACTCAGAAAAAATTTAATAATTAACATGCATGTGCAAAAAGTTGAAGAGTTGAGAAATACAGAACACATCACAAGCTCCAAATTCAACTCGATAGAGATTACGACTGAGTTTTATAATTAGTCTGCCCTGCGTGACACCAACCCCACACAAAGAACCCAGTATAAATAACAGAATCTGTAATGGCAGTGCCAGAGAGTCAATCTGCTCAGAGCTAATTTAATCATGGTTTTATTTTCAGTTATCCATTCAATAATCCATTACAGATTCAGGAACAATATATTAGGTTAGTTAAAACTATTTTCCCCGTGTTGCTTCTGATCACCATACCTTAAAACAATTTTATAAATGCAATCAATGTAAAAGAACACATCTTTGTGTTGCTTCTAAACTTGTATAGGAAAAAAAAACCCAATACCTTAGAAAAATTTCCATGCTACCAGCTTTACTTTGTCTTGTATATAATTGTCTAATGTTATTTATCTTGATATACACCTAAAATTTTAAACATGGTCTGCATCCCACATTTCCTGCATATAGTCCTTTCTGAGAAGACATAATCGGAATTAACGTTCAAACTCACAGTTTGAACTGTCAATGTTTTTTACTGCGCAATGTCAGTAAAAATTAGCAAAAAGAAATATAAAAATCATGCATAACTACAACAAAAAAAGGATACCCATTTTATATACACTAAAGATTAATGTATACGGAATTTTGTAAGTGTAAGGAATTTTGTGTTATGAATAGTTTCCAACAGTTCTATTTTACTTATTTTTTCCTAACAACTACTGTTTGCTCATTAATAAACCTGTATTTTCCATGCCAAGTAGCCCTGAAATCCCTCTTCTAATTAAAAAACAAACAAACCCAACAGTATTACAGAAGACCATGTTCTACTAATTTTCAAACCTCTTCCTCAGAAACGGATTTAGAAGCCTTTAAAAAGTAGTCAACTCAGTCAACTGGCAAAAGATACTGGAATTATATATCCTTTGCACAGTTCCCCGGTAAAGCTCACCCTCAGTCAATTAGATCATGCTGGTTCTGACATCCTCCAGCAGCAAAGCATTGCTTGGAATTTTTATGACTATTTCCTGCCTTTGAAACTCCAGAAATATTCTTAGTTAATTGTCTGTTGTTAATGTAAATGAACTACAATAACAACCCAAAAAGAAAACATATTTAGAAATATTCAGAATGACTAATATCCAATTACTTCAAGCAATATTCAGCTTACCAATACTATGCATTAGTTTTCCTTCTGCATGTCACATGGAGTTGCTGTTTCTGGGTTTCATTTCAACATTACATTGTAGGCTTATAAAGAAGCAAGTCCCATAGGTGAGACATGCAAACAGGCAAGTCTAGCATACCCTCAAAATTAAGACTCTCCAGAGCAGACTCTCCTGCATGCTGAAGAAGCATACAGCGCTTACTACATAAGATGAATGCATGTTCACTGGCGGTTTCAAGAACCATCTTACAACAAAACTTAATCAAATGCACTAACATTAGTAGGGTCAACATTTAAAGATACAGTAAAGAGCAGTCTTGCTTATTTTGCTCATTTCAAACCATTTTAGTTAGCACTACAAATCAAGATTTTATCCCTTACAATTACCAAATCTAAAAAAGAAAAAAAAAAAGAATATTAATGTTTGCAGATGCCTTGTGCTTTCCTCAATCAACACTGAACAAAAATATTCCGAAAAGGACTGTATGCAAGAAGAAAAGAGCACAGCTGTTTCAGCCCAAACTACACTGGCAAGATAAACCTCTTCTTTCAGTTTAATTTGTGGGAAAAGCTCTGCCAAGCCTCCTTAGTCATCTCTGCCTTGCAGCAATGACAAAAAGTGTAAAGAACAGGGAGATCCCTACTACTGCATCTGTTATGACTGAGGGAAAGAAAATGTACATGCTATTTTTCTATTTACAGATGATAGTCCAGTTTGAAATAGAAGGATGCAACAATAGTGTAGGTGTAGGTCCTCAGGGACAGGACTGCAATATCCATTTTTCAGTCTGTTTCTTCAATGCTGGACTACCCTAATACATACTTGAATCACTTCATCCAAATTAGTACATGGGCTTTGTTTTTCAGAAGACAGCAAATCAAAGTGAGGGACAAAAAAAAGAGGATAATGCCTACGTATGATCCCACCTCAAAAGTCTATGCTAAAGAAGCAGAGAGGAAAAAAGAAGGCAGAAAGAGGCTACAAAATGCTGACACAATGAAACACTCATGGCCTGGTAGAAATCCATGAAATTTATAAAGAGAGCTCTGAATGGACAAAATTTGAAAGAAAATTCCTTAAAGCTCATGTATTCCTATTAACACTCATGTATTTTTGACTCAAAATGAGCGCGAAAAGCCTGTAAAAAAAATATAAAACCCTACACTTTATAGAAGTCTGACGTAGTTTAAGTTTTCAAACCAATTAGCACAGCTGAGTGAGATTCCCTAGTCATTCATTCTAACAACTATTTATATAAATGAAAAACCCTGCTTCTGTTAGAAGCTCCAGTTTATATGTTTCATGCTGTATTTACAGACTACATATGATCAACAGACCTACAACTTAATCTTTAGATGGATTTTATACAAACTGGAGTTGCTGTAAATTAATATTTGAAGATCCTGTTGCCAGTTACGTCAATTTCTTCTGCCTACTATGTCAGCCCATTTCAAAGTATTTTCTAAACATATTTACATTAGCAGGTGCTCTCCTACTGAATATGTGCCATAGTGTGCTTTAAAATAAGTAAATTCTGTAATTAAATAATAGTAGTCCCTAAATGGTCTTATGAAACTTCAGCAATTAAGATCGAAGCTTATGATCAAGAACACACCATGTAATTACTCATGTTTCCATAAAACACTTTAAAGCATAAGGAAAACTACTACATGCAAAATCAGAAAGGATTTCTGACACTAGGACAAATGTCAATGACGAATGAGAGACAAATGTACTTAGACTTACCTTTGGGCTGCTGTTTTTACTACTGCTGTCTGTGCATGCGCGTGGTGAAAACGTCTACCATGTACCACAGTTACAGGACAAGACATGTTCTGAGCATTTTCACTGCAAGCATACAGAAAAATGGTTTAAGAAAAGACAAAAGGACTCTGGTGTATTTGTACATGGTCTTAACTAAAAATTTTGGTGTTCTACTTTTATAACACCAGCCATACAAACCCAAATATCAACAAAGTATTTCAGAATCAGTAATTCAACTTGTTATGGTCTTTTGACAGTCATAAAAGCATTCAATCCTAGACTGAAATAGAGCAATAAGAAAAACAGAAAAATAAGAATACAGACAATTCAATGATGATTCCCCCCACAAAGAAAAGCCAAGGCTTTTTAAAATTTTATCACCATCTGATACACTGTGAACCAGTTCTCCTTTTCCTCCTGTCACTGCAAAAAGACACTGCCTTTTAAAATTATAGAGAACAAAATTATATAGAATGCGTATTTTATATATTATGTAAAATATATATTGTATGTTATATATAATTTTATTCATACTTTATGGCTAATTAAATTATAATTTATACTTCCAAATTTCATTTTATTAATATATGATATTAACTTCTTTAATACTACAAAGGGCATAAGGTGAACAGATTGCACATCCTGGAATTTCCCTCCTCTAGTTACTGAAACTGGAAAGAAACCACAGCAAATTTATGGCTGGAAGATGGCTCATAACTGAAACACAAGACATCTCAAAAAAAAAAAAAAAAAAAAAAAAGTGAAAGATTCTTGGGTCCTCAAATATCTGAGGAAGACTGTGCAGAGAGATAGCATATTCACCAGTCTTTTTTGCAATTTCTTTGGTTTCTTCATTTCTTGTCTTTTGACAATTTAATCTCATTACTAAGTAAAACAAGTAACTCTGGAGAGACGATTACTTACCATTATCCCCTCTAGTAAAACCTGATATAAAGATATGGTAGACCAATAATACAGTACTCCCTGGAAGATTATTAGATCCTAAAAATTATCCCCCACGCTTCTGTGACCAGACACACAATACCACATCTGAAATGTTCAGAATGCAGGCAACTTTTTACAGGCAGCATGTTAACAATGTTTTAAATTACGGAAATATAATGTTCAAAGTTTGCTTGTAAAATTGCTTGGAAATTACAGTTGCACTAAATAAAATTATGCATGGCATGGGTTCAGCAGCAGCAGTCATTTTTCTCTTTTTTGTAGTAGCTGGTGCAGCACTGTGTTTTTGATTTTAGGCTTGGGAACAGTGCTGATAACACCATAGTTATGGCTTAGAATGTTCAGGCTGGCAGAGGACTTTCTGAGCCTCATGCTCTGCCAGGGAGGAGGGGAAGCCAGGAGGCCGGGAGGAAGCAGACAGGACACCTGACCCAAACTGACCAAAGAGGTATTCCATATCACAGCATGTCATGTCCAGGATGCAGAACAGAGGGCAGAGACCCAGAAGGGTGTGGGGATGCACTGCTTGGTCAGACTTCGTATGCGGTGATGGGGGGGTGCACTGCTTGGTCGGGCTGGGTGGAAATTAGTTGGTGAGCTCTTGTATTCTTTCCTTCTATTTGCCTTGTCATTATTATTACTGGTGGTA
>JASSUY010026214.1:0-14294 GCA_032466535.1 Forpus xanthops | reverse complement strand
TGAGGGACACCACTCATTACTGGTCTCCAGCTGGACATTGAGCCATTGAGCACAACTCTTTGCGTGCGGCCATCCAGACAGTTCTTTATCCACCGAGTGGTCCACCTATCAAATTGATGACTCTCCAATTTAGAGGTAAGGATGTCATGTGAGACAGTGTCAAACGCTTTGCACAAGCCCAGGTAGATGACATCAACTTTTATGATTAGTATCATATAAATAGGAATACTAATAGTGGATTTATGGACAATAGTGGTTTATACAAATAAAGTTGTGAAAATTAATGTTTGCTACCTCAGATTACACTAGGTATGTTCTTATACTGGATGAAAACAAGAATGTTTCCCTCACTAGAAAGCATCATAAAATGAGAGACAGAAGTCACTTAGAAGACCCACTTATGTTTAAGTCATCTTTAGTATCTTCCCTTTGCTATAACCACCCCATATGGACTCTTCTCTAAAGTAAACATGCTTTCAGATTACAAAAAAGTACAGAAGTCCTAAAGGGATTTGAAAGGAAAAGGAATAAATTAATCTGAAAACTGTGCAACAAAGGGAACAAAGATACTCTTGTTTTAAGAGAGAGGAGTATCACTGCATAGTACAATGAAAAAAGAGAACAAAGAAATGTTTCTTACTGCAGTTCAAATCTAACTTTCCTCCTTATCCATGGGGAAGTGAGAAATGTAAGACAATATGGAACAGCTGGAAAGGATAAAAATACCAGGAGATGCAACAAAGCAAAACATCCCCCCAGATGAATAAGTTTCCCTTTGATCAAACAGCAACAACAAAAAAAAAAAGATTTCAAACGTGTCTGTTTTAAAAAGAACACAAAATGAGAATATGCAATAGATGGTGATAAAGGATGAGGAGCGAGATGAAAGGTCCGAGACGAATCTCAGTTGGTATGGAGTGCTCCAGGGCCTTTTCCTTGTACAACTCCCTCTCAACCAGGTAATTACACAGCTCCTGAGCCTATCCCGTTAAGATGGTATAATGAAAGCTGAGCTGTTGTTGAAAAAAATCAGCAGTAAGTACAGATTGCTGTTTTATTATTGATAGTTACTTTGGTAGGAATGCCAATAAAAAAATGGAATATGCCACTGGGCAGAGAATCACAATAATCTGTCTTGGTGAAAAAATTCATGATCCAGCCAGTATTTATTAAATCATATATACAAGCTTAATTATACCTATAGCTGATGCATTGGCAGTTTTTTTAAAAAACCCTGCTTAAACATTGTTCCCTCACTTTGTGCACATTTCCCGACCTTTAAACCAGGCAGCATAAATACAGGGCACTGGGAACAAATAGCCCTTGTGTTCATCTAAATCATAAAATTAAGATAGCACTATTACCAAACCCAACCATAGCCATATACAAAAAGAACAAGTAAATGCTGTTAGTCCCTCTGCAGGGCCACACAATGATCACAAGAATGATTCCATGATATTTTTGTAAACGTTTACATTTTTATTTACTGCAGCCCTGAAAACTTATCTAGAGCCAAGGGAGTTTTCAGGAACTGTGGCAGACCTCCAAGCACTAGAAGAGGATTTTTCATGGCTGCAGTACACCAAGCTGGGACTCTTTCCCCATCTCCTAATTCCCAGAGGCTGAAACTTAAGCTTGTGGCCTGGTGACACTGGCTCACAAACAGAATCCATTTAAGCCCAGCATTTTGTCTCCTACAATAGCCATATGTGGATTTGTGTGGAAGAGTGAGAACAGAACAAATTCATACTGTATTTTCCTTGATACTCTCCCAGCCTCTGCATATTTTCAGCTCAAGAAGCTTTCTGCTCCTTTTGTAGTTTGTTTAGTGTCCCAATGGATCTCCCACACACTTTTCAGTCTCGCTTGAACTCTTGTAAACTTCTTGAATTGCAGCATCCTTTGTCAAAGTAGCATTGGCTACTCACCTCGCTGAAGAACCACCTCTTTTTGTTTGATTTCCTGCCCCACTATTATTTGACTTTTTTCTTATTTCATAGTTTCTAGTTCTTCTGCAGGAGGAGACAATCAACAGACAATCCCTTCCCACTTTTCCACACTACTCCTGTTTTGGTGGCTCTCCAGCAATCCCATTAACCTGTCTCTTTTTCAGGGTGAAGGGTTCTACCCAGTGTAGTCACTCCTCATGTAGAAGCTGATTTGTGCCTTATGTTGCCCTTCTGTGAATCTGCGTTAGATCTCTAACTTTCCTGAGACAAGGGGACCAGTACCACACAGTATGTGCAGTGTGGTGAATTGCAATTTTATACACTGATCCTGTATTTTCCACTTTGCTCTCACTTCTTTTCCTAATCATTACCGATATTTTATTTCCTCTTTTGACTGCTGCTGAGCATCAAAGAAATGTGACATTTTCAGAGACCTATCAAACTCTCAAGAGGTTTCTCCTGAGTGGTAAGTTCACTAATGAGACCACTACTGCAAACGTGAAGTTAGGATTGTTTTTCTTCCCCATATATATCACTTCACATTTACCTACACTGACTTTCACCTGCTATTTTATTGCACAGTTTCACAAAGACCTTCACAGAATCACTTTCTGAGATTCTTGACAATTGTCCATTGCATTTAGTATTTTGAATAACTTCATATCATCAGCAAACTTTGTAGCTCCATGTTCAAACTCTTTTCAAGGCCACCCATGAATATGGTGAACAGGTGAGGATCCAGCACAGACCCTTGCAAAACTCTGGGTCCATTATGGGGATCCACACCAGGATTCTCTCATTTGTGCCATAACTAGTATGTTTGCTATGCAAGGTAAGCCACTTCACTACCTTTTCTATTTTCTCAGCCCCTAGAATGCTCATTTTTAGTTAAAAGCCAGAAAAATGAACACTGGCCACCATAGCATTTTATTCTGTTGCTAAAGATGACAGGACAGAGGAATCCCTCATGGTAATGTTAAACTTTTCAGTATACGAATGACAAAATGAGAAGTACCACAAACCCCAAAGGTAATTTCCTCAAACAGGAAAGAAAGCAGAGATGAAGTAGCATAAGAACTGGCAGATATCCAGGCAGACAGGAAAGTTACTACCACAAGATCTTTGCCATCCATCCTCCCATATGAATGACACAAAGTATGACGGGCTGGTACATGCATCAGGTTAAGTGGCACTTGTGGAAACAGTTATTAAAAAGAGAAAGCATAATGGCATCTGGCTGCTAATTATTCAGGTCTTTTCTGCAGACTTGGCATCTTCTTTAAAATTATTTAAGGTGCTTGACAAGATGCAGAATGCAACAAAAACAAGTCAGGAATTTTCTAGTCTGCAAAATTTTATTAAGCAACAGCTGGACAACTCTTACAACTCCAAATCATCAAGGAAAAATAGGGCAATCAGTCCATCTCTCAATCATGTAGACAGTAAAGAATCTGGACAAACCACATTTTTATAGGGAAACCAACAATGCTTTCTAGGCACCTCCTGCAAAATTTATTACACAAAATACATAAAAGGAGAGGCATATCAGGGTAGTTTTTAAGTACATGGAAACCAAGAATACCATGGTATACTGAGGAGAAAAAAATACCCAAACAAAAACAAAACAAAACAAAAGAGATTCCAAGAAATGTATTTTAAAAAACAGGACAGGTATGTTAAAGTACACAAAGCATGTACCAGATTTTCAACAGCTGGAAGAAAACACATGCTGGGCTTGCTGGCTTAAGAACACATGCACCTGCATGACAATATGCTCATTAAATTAATGTTAAAAAACAAACCCAAACAAACAAAAAAAAAAAACAAACAAAAAAAAAAAAAAAAAACCCACCCCTTAAAAAAAAAAACCAAAAAAAAAAAAAAAAAAAAACAAACAAAAAAAAAAAACAAACCCTCCCCCTAAAAAAAAAAAAAAAAGGAAAAAAATCCCAAATCATATACAAAGTTATAGTACCATAATAATGCATTTAGAAACAAATGCAACTCCCCTTCTTTTTCAGGAAACACTACAATGCCTTTTCAATCAAATGCATCCCCATGCTATTCCACAACACCATATATTTTATCTACAATAAACAATGAGATCTTGAACAGACAGACCCTTCCCCAAACGCACAACACACAGAAAGAAAAAAAGGCAGTGAATGCAGAAATGGTGAAACAAAAGGCAACCAAAGGCAAAACACGTATCAAGCAAGCAAAAGAACCAAATGGAAAATTAGGAAAGTTGTGAACAAATAGCTTGAAACAACCTAAGTAGGAATTACAAGCTGAGCACTATGCCAATGAAATACTTGAAACTCGGGTGGTTGAACACTGTTCAAAAACATTTCCCTTTCATTATTACTTTAATCTTTACCCATTATTTAAACCATTTACTTGGCCACTAAGATAAACAGGCCACATATAGATAACATTTGTCAGGATTCCAAATCGCTGAATCAGACCCTATCTTTCAATTTGTAACAGTGTAAACTGGAGGGCAAGTATTAAGAATAAACTGGCAGGCTTTAAAGATATACCATCTACTCTTTTTTATTGAATGCTCTGGATACGTAAGTGGTATTTTCATTTATTTAAGTCTCACACAATCATTTTGTTTTGATTCTGCAGTCAGCTCTGGATCAGCAAACCTGAGCACTGGCATAGCTCTCCACAACAATCAATTCGCCTTGAAGCACAAATTTCTCATTACAGATCAGTTCGTAAAATCAAAAGTTGAAGAATGAAGTTCTAATTTTCTCAGCAAGAACCGCTTCACTGAATTCTGTTTCATTCTTTTATTTGGTTAATTGCTTTTGTCTTAAAAATCTAATTTTCTAGATGCAGCAGCAATCAAAACGCCCACAGAAATTACCTCCTGATACATCTTCAGAGATATCAGGCAACATACAAAGCTGAGCCTTTTAATCTTAGAAATTCTCTGCAGGATTTTTTCAGAAGAAAATTAAATAAATATGAAGATAAAGTAATACCCATAGCCCATGGTTTACAAGTAGTAATTAATCTTATTCCTTGAAGAATGGTGCATGTAAATTCCAGTCCTGCAAAGAGGACCTGTGGTGCCTACCTGCGGACTACATCTGAGGATAGCAGGACTCCAAACTGGCATTTGCGGATGGAGGATTGTGCTTGCCTTGAAGGTGAAGGGACTAGAAAATGTGAAAATTAATTTACCAGATTTTTTCCATTTTTGTCAGCACTATAAGAACATTTGCTCTCTTATGCCAGGAAATCTATTATATCAATCCCTAAATAACATAAACATCTTGCTTTCCTTGATGTAATCCTAGAAACAGGAATAAAAAGCAAAAATCTAGCACTCTTCAAGGGGGGTTATACAGAACTGTCAACTGTTGTTGGTTAATGCTTTATAATTTTCTTAAGTGGATACATGGGTCACATAAGTCATTCCTTATAATCATACAGTAATGGGAAAGTATATTTTAGGTCAGATTCTACTCTCTTATGTATCCTGGTGTAACCATGTAGTGAGGTTAGAAGTTGACCCTCTGTTAGCATGCCATGCAAGTAGCTCATGTGTTACTAATCTTCAAGTCAGATTTGTTGGTCTGGAGTGGTTTGGGCTCTCCAGAAATGTGTGGTTTCCAACATGTCGCCCTGCAAAACATTCATAAAAGCTAAAATGAAGCCGGTGAAAACTTACTCTGTCTTCTCTCCCTTTTCTCTCAATCAAGACAGTTTTTGCATGTGCTGCGTTCCTCATATGCGGATTTAAACTGTTTTTGACACGTAACAGGGCACCAACGTAACTTAGGATTACAGACATCAGGCTGCAAAAAGCAAATGCACAGAAAATGTCTAAGGCAATGATCAGGCAAGCTCCAAAATATGTTTGGAATTCATGAGAGGACATTACAAAGTCACATCATGGAAAGCCTGGACATACAGAAAGTCTAGGCTGAAGGCTCACCAAAGATTGATGCCGGTAGACTTTTATGCATCTTCATAAAAACAATGGTACAAAACTGAAGAGAGAAATGTGGAAGTGTTTTACTTGTGGTTGTATCACAGAAAGTTTATTTAACTGATATGATGCTTTGTGCAGATCTACTGGTGCTCAGGTAGCCCACGGCACATATCGCTGCTACTTCTGGAACTGAGTACAAAATTATGAAAGTAATAATTCATCTTTTTCCTCTTTCACTCCCCTCCTTCTCAGAGTTTCTTACCATGTTGCAGAAACATGATATTCTGGCTGTTTCAACCTAAAATTTGCCACTCCATGCATGATGCACTTCATACCACACTTCAATTACCAATTTTTAGACTCTACTGGAAGCTCCTGAGTGAATTAAGCTAGAAACAGAAGAATAAAACAGTGGAGAAGGACAAATTTATGCAGGTCCCAAAGAAGTCATCTACACTCTTTGTAATCTACACAGTCCTTCACAGCAAACTCACTGTGTTTAGCTGCCAACAGATATTTTTGCCTGCCTGCATTATGAAATTCTGCACATTGTCCAGCAAAACCAGGTCTTCCTATATGCATTTTTAACTTCTTGCAGCAAAACATCCTGCTAGCAAGCAATTACTTACAAAGATGCTTTATAAATATAAATAAGAAAGTGTGTATAACTCACTGATATATAGCAATAAAATAATCCCTAAATCACGTATTACATTATGCAACATAAATAATTTGTCTTTTGGACATTAATAGGAAATCGGCATTAAATTATCTTAAAAAAAACCCACTCAAAAATCCCTAAAAACCCCCCCAAACCTAAACTAAAAAAAAAAAACCCTAAAAACAAACCAACAAAAAAAAAGTAAACGCCCTAGACTGTCACAATTATTGCACAACTGAAAAAAAGCTTTGGGAAAAACATACTTAACTACTAGGAATTACTGCATGTATAAAAGAACTAGATATTTCTGAACACTGCTACATTCTTCCTAGAAGAACTCAGTTATCCACAGGAAACCAGGGATTTACTAATAGAACAGAAAATGTAACATCTATCTTTTGGCTGAATTCAATAGCAATCTTCAGGCTTCAAGTGATTATTTTGGAAGAGGATTTTAAATTTGTTTTCTATATTGTATCTCAATGAAAAATGAAACAACTGTCACTTGTTCTTTGTACCATTCAGGATCCAGTTACGCACCCAGATATTTGCATAATTTCCATTCCTTTCATTAAAATTCTATATATTTGACAGTATGCATCTGTCTAATATGGGCTATTCCCTATGTCATTAAAATCCTCAATTAAAGGGACTCTGTTAAATGACTTTCAAAAAGATAAAGATTATCATATCCTATAGCATTTTCTGACAAGTAAATGGGAAGTATGTTGGGAATTGCATTTATTTTCCAATTTTTTGATAATTATTACTTGTGCTTTGCTGGGGCAGAAATGAGGTCTCTTTGTACACCAAGGCTTCTTGTAAGTGTCATCAGAAGGACACAGTCATGACGTGGGCCAGTGAAACCAAATTACTAACTCTACTACTTGTTATATCAGGTTTCATTTCTCAGTTCTTCATTTGCATAAAACTGCTGGTAACTGGAAAAATTTGGAATGAACCAGGTGAAGAGGAATACTGTTCCCTGGAAAGTTAAAGAAACCACATGCAGAAGTCCTTCTATTTAGGTTAAATTTTGTTCAGGAAAAAAAAAACATTCTTGTTGGTTCCATGTATTAACAATTTTAGCTTAAAACTACAGGTGATACTTCTTTCAGCTAAAGATTTCTAACACGTAACTGAGTGGCCCTTCCCTCAGCAAGCAAGAGAGCCAGGGTATGTTTCTTCTCTTATGGTGTTCAGTGCCTACCTGCTATACTCTAATTAAGGTATGATAGGCTAGCACAGACATTAGGGCAGGTGAAGATTCTCATCAGCCAACCCTCCTTGTGTAGTGACTGGATTCAGTGGGCTGAGGATTCAACCTACTGTCTGTACAGTGTGTAACTCAATATAAAGGGCTTAATGCTGTTTCAGCCACAGAAATACAGGGGAAACACTTCTACTGATTTTAAAGGGACTGGAACCAAACCCATTTCAGTTCCTCTGTTGCACACACAGGCACTCAAACTGTTGAATAAACATGCACATGAGAAAGAAAACAAATGGGCCCAGACAACTGATGGAAAAATATTCACTAAAGCAAACAACAATCAGCTAGATGCCAAGGGGAATGCTGTGCCTGACCACTCCTACGTGCAAACAGAAGCTGCTGAGCTTTGGGATAATACAGGCATGGTACCATCTACTTCTCCCCTCCCTTCTTCCTACCTCTGCTTCCTCTCTCGAGGAAACCATCTTGCCAGTTGCTTTTCCTGGACTTACCCTGCTGCACATTACCTGTGGATGATCTGCCTCATTATCTCCCTTGGTAACTCTCTGAAACTCCTTCCTGACTGACATTACTCCTTGTTGTACAGTTCTAGAAGCCTCAGCAGAATAGGTGTAAACTCACTGCATGCTGATAACCTCTAATACAGCAGGGTCTTATGCAGCATGTTATGCTGTATGTTCCTCTAGAATGAGCCAAATGGAACAGACACCTGCCCTACCATTAGGATTTAAGTAAAGAGAGAAAAACACACCTATACATCTTAAGATATGACAAGTTTTTCAAGTGAGAAGTTAAACCATGAATGAAAGATAAAGCAGTCATTGACATCTCAACCAACATAACTTTCTCAGTGTGCCATTCACTTCAAAAGAGTAATTTCTGAAGGAAATCTGCCATTACCTTCTGTAATCTAATATCCAAATAACAACATGAATAGTTTTGGGGTTTGTGTGTTACCGGGCAAACTACTTCCATATCAAAATGCAGGCAAGGAGGAAAGCAAATAAGCATGTGCACAACACATTGACAACACAGAAACTCTTCTGTGCAAGTAACCCTTCTAAAAAGCACAACAGGTCTGCATGTCCACCAGAAAGAACCACAGAGAGTCATGCTACTGTTATGAACCCTTCCTTTGTAACACTCCATGTAAACTTTGGCTTCCTGCTCTTAGCTGGACCATTATATCCTCAAAGCACAGTAACAAAGACTAGTCAAGTAGCAAGGTGATAAGAGGGATGATTCTGTCCATTTTTTTCTTCCTCTTACATCTCATTTGTTCTCCAGCTAGCTATGATGTTGTTTCCTGTACTGAAACTACTTTCCTCATGAAATTGCTGCTTGTCATGACTTGTTATACTTCTGTCGCCCTCCTCTACTCTGTTGCAGAACCACTGGGCCTTCTGCTCTGCTTTGTTTATGAACTGTAAACATGTTTAAATGAGGAGCATGTACAGGCGTGACCTCAGAGGTTCACCTGCTCATACTGTACCTCCCAGCTACCAAATCAGAGAATACTGCTGATCGGTATGAGCAAAGAAGCGGTGCTCATGGTTACTTCCTCCCCTATTTTCTGTTACCCACTGAAAGATGTTTATCCTCCAATAACAAAAGAAGCAATGCTTGTAATTACTCCTTTATCTTCCGCCACCTACTGAAAGATGTTTATCCCCAATAACAGCAGACAAAACAAGCAGACATCAACTTCTTCAATACAGTGGGGTTTTACACCACTCATTGGTAACAGCTGCTTCTCTTCTTAATAATACATCATTTATAAATTAAACATTGACCTACACACGCCTCCTTGGAACCTGTGATGCTCAGTTATTATCAGATATCAAAGAAGAAACACGTGTCTTCAAGTATTATAGCTTCTTTTTTTTTGCTGCTATCACTGATGTAGTAGTAGTACAAACTGGACCAGAAAAAAAGTTATGTTCCCTGTTTTAAAAAGAACAACATGATATAAGGCAGTCTATCAAAAACAGCAGACTTTTTTAATCCCCCTATGAGCTTACATGAGCTGCTGTAGCAAACACGGCAGAACCACCACAAGCCAAAAACCACACCTTTCCAAGTAACACTGAATGGCTCTCAACCCTTCTCTTTCTGAGACCCATCACAATGCTTCAGGGGAAAAAACAAAACAAATGCCTGAAAACAAACAAACAAACAAATGAAACAGAAAACAGCCCCCCACCCTCTACCCCATGACTGATTAGAGTTAATGCCCTTCTGTTGGGCACCAAGAGACCTTTCCAGTTTTACTGCCTTCTTCACTCTCAGGCACCTCTGCACACCTAAAGCAGGCTGCCCTGACATTTTCCGGTTTGGACTTTCTGAGAAGGTCAACATTTTCTTCTCTCCAGTCTCTGCTTGTTCATTTGAGGCGTTGAGTCACATTAGCCAGAGCAACAGCAAAGGCCTGCACTGCAGAAAATGGATACTGAAAGTCCAAAATATAAGCATTGCCATCAATCCTTCCAAACTGCATCACCTGGGAAGCAGGGGAAGAGGAGAAGGGAGGGAAGCAAAAAGAGAACAAGGTCAAAAAAAGTGATCCACAGGAAAGGAACCAGAGAAGAGTAAAATTAAAATGTTTTTGCTCCTTTGTACAAACATCTCACCTCCTGACCTAATATGAATGGGGCTACTCACAGTGTGGGGTATGAAGCCAAGGAAGAGTAACAACACTGTACTATTGCTCTGTATAGAGTATTTGACTGCAAATTCGACTTTATAGAGTAAATTAAGCTTTAAAACATACTAGACTCTATACATCATTGGTGTAAGTAGATTGTCACCAGCTACTTCAGCAGATGTGAGCTACACTAGTAACATGCTTCATGCAGTAAAACACCATTCTCTCCATTGGAGAGATCCAATCATCAGCCCATCAGGGAACCAGATCTTGTTTTCAAAGAAAGAAGTTTTCAGGGAAGGGGAATAACCAATCTCCTGACTCTAGTACTTCATAGCTGCACGTTGCTGGCAGTTGCAGAAGCATAAGCTTCACCTGCACATAATTACAGCAGGAATGAGGGGCTGTGGGAGCTGTTTGAAATGTAAAGCAAGGCTAGTCAGGTTGTGCTGCTGCTCCACAGGGAATACCTGAAGTTTGGCCTATTATTATTGCTTTTTCATTTGCTTCATGAGAAGCCCAGATTGTATTTACTCTGTAATGAAGATCCTTGGGCTAGAATTGAGGCTGTCTGTGCGAGCTCAGTCAGGCTTTGCGCCCCCAACAACAAAGCCTGCAGCAGGGCAATTTAGCACAGCTGCCCATGGGCATGTATTCCCAGCCATTTAACCAAAGAAGAAAGGAATATAAACAGCTCTGATGACTGCCTTTTTATCAGCTGTTGTTACAGATAAACAAAATCAAGAGACTACCACTGGTCATACATGTTGGATAATTAAGACATCCAACTTCCCATTTAAATCAAGAGGGAGTTGAGAGCCTTGATGCCTTTTAATAAATCAAAAGCGACTTACAGTGGTAGGAGAGCTGGACAATGAAATAAGTATGTGCCTCCTAAGTCCCAGTGTCCTCACGATTAGTACCACTTAATAGCCTGGGTACAGTGTAGTAACACCACACTTGGGCCAAAGTGAGAGCCTAAAATTAAACATGGGGGTTCCTGATCTAGCCACAGACCCCTCCACCCATGGGTGGGTCAGAAGCAGTTCAAGAATGCTTTGTTCTGGGAAGGGTCTAGCATTAAGGACCAGACCCCAAGGCCTGGTAACCCACAGGGGAAATTTTGGCATGGAGGGAACCTAACTGCTTATCCATCACCTTTGCCTTAGCTGTTCTCTGACTGGCTAACTTCAGCATTCACTCAGCCTGCTGCAATCCACACAACCACTGACAGCAAACGCTGCTACCATTGGGGAGATATGTTGTGTTTATTACAAGACCCACTTCCAGAAGTGAGATACAGTGGGAGCAGAGGAGGCCCTTATTCCCATGTCCAACTGCAGTAAAACCAAACCTATTTTGTACATTTGCTTCACAACTGAACTTCACCTTCCATTCTGAATCTAGGCTGTTGACAGTTGCTTTTTATCAACCACAGGACAAAGCTGTTCTTCACAGAGCAGCTCACACAAGCTGGAAGCACTTGGCTGCATGAGAGGCAGAGCTCATTCCTGGCATGGCATTCCCCTGCCCAGTCCCCACCCTGGTCCTCGTGTGCCATCCCTCCTACCTGTCGCCCTTCCAGCTCAATCTGGAAGTTTTTTGCTGACTCCTGGGTCACCCGCCCTCCGAAGTCCAGCTGGTAGACTTGTGTTGCCTCATTCCAGAGTGGCTGCTTGTTGGCCATGACATACACAAAGCCTTGGCTTCCCAGCCTCCCATCTTCCTTCTCACTGGCCTTCCGGCACTTGAATTCGTCCAGTTCGCTCGCTGTCCTCAAACTCCGTTTGGTTTTCCAACCTTTTTTGCTGCCCTGGCTCTGGTTCATCAGTTCATCCCCACTGATAAAAAGCTCTGGCTCACTCTCTGAACTGTCCTGAAACTCATTTGTCTTGTTTAGCTTCTTGGATTTCAGCTGGTCTTTCTGGCTCTTAACCTTCTTCTTCTCCCTCCCCAGCCGAGGGCTGGATATTAGTGAATTGAAGTCAGTCAGCGTCCTTGCCTCTTTTTTGACCTTGCCCTCAGTGAGAGCCTGCACATTTCCTTCCTCAGCTCGACTGTCCAAGCGCTTCCGGCTCTTCTTGCCAAATTTATCTGTCCTTTGAGGAACAGGGCTTTCTGTCAAGGAGAGCACTTCCTGGAAGGTGTCTGCTGTCTCCACCATCACCTCTGTGCCCGCATGGCCCTGCAGCTCTGCTGGCGGGGGAGACATCACCGGCTTCTCCACCACAAGAAGCGGTTTGGGGGGCAAGGTGCCCTGGGGGTTCTGTACGGGTGGGCAGGTGCTGTAGGAACTCCATGGGTGCAAGGCGATTGGTGGCAGCTGTAAACTAGAGCAGGCGCTACTTCCTGGGTACATGGGTGGCAAAGGGCAATAGGAGAGGTTGGATGGATAACCTGGCTGAAGCACAACTGTGGGCTCCTGTTGTGCAAACTGTGTTGGAGCCAGAGCTTCTTTGGGGGAGCAGGGAGGCTGCATTCCCTGAAGGGGAGGGGCACTGTAGCTTCCTGGGTAAGGTACTCCAACCCCATAACTTGTCTGGAAAGTGGCAGTGGGACTGGTTGGAGATTTGGGGGAAACAAATGGTACTCGAGACATATCCAGATGTTGAGCTTGACCAATGATGAGAGGAGACGGTTTTAGAGGGTTGGGCACTGAGCTCTGAGATGTCCTTTCCTGAGGAACCCATATCTCTTCACTCACCATAGGGTCCCACTGGTACGGTGGTGGCCGTTTTACACTGAGGGCAGCCTCCGCGAGGGACACGGGCGTGTGCCGTATCGATTTCTCCACTGGGCAGTGCTGAGATAGGGCCTCATCCTCCGTGAAGGCAGAGTTGATATAATCTGCTCGGTCACGGGAATTATCAGGTGGGCTCAGCAAGCTGTAGGACGACTGGGAGGCCAGAGGTGAAGTACTGACAGAGTGAGCCATGACGGAGCTGTGCTGGGAAGCACTGCCCGTGCTCAGATCAGACCTCATGCCACCAATACTGGAAGTGCTGCTACTAGCATTAGCACTAGTGATGCTGCCTACACCACCAGTGCTTGGGTTGCTGCCACCACTACTGCCACTGTTGCTGCTGCACTGGCTGCAGGTGTACAAGGCGGTTGGTACTCTTTGCTGGTACTGTGCCGTCACAACGTTGCTCTTGGCTTTTGGGGGAAGTTGCAAGGTGGCTCTCTGACCATCCACCAGCTGAGCCATTTTCAAGGCTGCCTCCCTGCTGTTCCTCCGCAGAGTTGCATGAATGATACTGCTGTCCAGCCTCTGCGTGATGCTTCTGCCCTGGGCCAGCTGGCTGGCAATGTCAGGGTAGGGCGGCGGGTCCCCGGTTGGGATGGAGTAACGCGGGACCGTGAGTCGGTTCAGGGTAGCACTGGTGCAGGGCTGCTGCATCTTCTTCTCAGCGGCGGTGATACGCAAGGTGGCGGAGCTGCCAGGCCCCGGCAGGGTGTATGTGCTCTGAGCGCAGAGCATCCTGGTGCGAGGCCGGCACACTTCCTCCACGTTCCCGCTGCTGTCAAACGTCGTTATCCGTTCATACCCCAGCGGTGTCTGGTAGTGCCCTGCCGGGTAGAGAGAGAACTCCCCCTTTTTCAGGCAGAGGTCGAGGGGCTGCTGTGGCGGGCCGGGCGGTGGTGGCAGGGCGGCAGGAGGTGCAGTGGGGATGGTACCAGGGTAGGGTGGCGGCGGGTTCAGCTTGTTCAGCTGCAGCTCTGGAGTGGCCCCGAAGATGACGGCGTCCCCTTCCACCAGCTGTGGAGCAGGCCGTGGGGCCTTGGCCTTCGGCAAAGGCTCGTGCTCACGGTCGCCATGGTCCCGCAGGTCGGCCAGAGTGATGGCGGGGGGG
>JASSUY010026211.1:0-10234 GCA_032466535.1 Forpus xanthops | reverse complement strand
AGCCAAAAATCCAAAACACAGTGCTCACCAGCTACTGCTTAAAGAAAAATGACTGCTGCTCCTGAACCCATGACATAACTGTATCCATATATATATATTTGCAAATAAATCTATCAAACTTAATACTGTCCATCTAAGCCATTGTAGCAGTTTTTAAACTGAAAGGTAACAAACACTTTGCAGTTAAAAAAAACCATTAATAAAATGCCTGACAATTGTCTAAATGAATACCCAAAAGGAATTTGGGGTATCGAGGCCAAATGATCTGATAGGTTTGTGCTGGTTCTCCACTGATGAGCACGAAGACCAGTGATACACAGCATTTTACCTATGGATCTTCCCTAAGAGGGTGGTGAGGTGCTGGCACATAGTGCCCAGAGGCTGCCCCATTCCTGGCAGTGCTCAAGGCCAGGTTGGACAGGGCCTGGAGCAAGCTGCTGTAGTGAAAGGTGTCCCTGCATGTGGCAGGGGGTTGGAACTGGATGAGCTTTAAGACCTCTTTCAACTCAAACTTTTCCATGGTTCTATGATCTTAGAATGAATGTAAAAATGAATACTAAAGATTCACAAACGACCAGGGAAGAAGCTGTGAATTCTAAGGTCAGAATGGTGACCCATAGCAACCTCAGTAACTACTTACACAGGGTTCCTTCAAAGAAAATGCATATTAACAGACAAACATTATGTATTATATATATATGTCTATAAAATAGGCATTCATTCCAGAACCAGCAAGTGAAAGACTTAGGGACATAGACAGCAATCTAGCAGCCATGTGCAAAATGGTTTGTCAAAAGCTTTGGATGGGAAAAGAAAAAGAAAGCTTAAAATTTAATCTATAAGGTGTGAAGCAAACCAACCAACCATATCCCTTGCTTATGAAAAGGATGGTTGAGAAAGAGTTTACTGATAGGTTTTAAGCAATTTAAAAGGTGCTTTAAGCACCACAGGAACAAATGACCAGAAAAAAAAAAAGACAATGCTCAGATTCAAACTTGTAATAAGCTGTGTTTTCTAGCAGAGGGCATCCACCTGGACAAAGCTTGCCAAGGAACCAAGACTGCCATTTTTACAGTTCTCAAGTCAACATTGGATACTTTTCTAGAAGGCTGTTTTTTCCTTCAGAGGTTATAGGCATAACATATTTGAAGTGATGCAACATACAAGGTGAATTCTTAGGCCTCCTCATGTCCCATTTCAAACACAGGTTTCAAAGTCTAAAAGCATTCCCTCTAAAAGCTAAAGAGAAAGTATTTTACCTCAGTTTCCTCTGGTGCATCAAACATCTCCATAACTCCAGCATAGTCCACTTCAGAGTCAGAGCATTTTTGCTTGGGCTCTGCCATAAGCCTTTGCAGACCCACAAAATCATCAACTGGTTGATACTTCTCTCTTGGAGTCTTCATTAGTCTACTAATATCAAACACATCTTCTGCAGGTTCAGCTGTGTCCTTTGGTGTCTTGAAAATGCGACTGACGCCAATCATGTCTTCTACTGGTTGATATTTCACCTTTGGAGTTTTCTTGGCTGAAGTAACTGCTCCCCTGTTTTGCACTGGAGCCCTCAGCAATCTTTTAAAGGCACTTTCATCTGTAACAGGTTCCAACTCTTTCTGTGGGGTCTTCATGAGCAACTTAATGCCAGACAGGACCTCAACTGGCTCGGGCTTCTGCTGCGGGGTCCTCAGGAGCTGCTTGATGCCTGATAGGACCTCAACTGGCTCTGACTGTTGCTTTGGTGTCCTCAGGAGCCGTTTGATGCCTGACAAAACCTCCACAGGCTCCACCTTCTGTTTTGGGGTCCTCAGGAGCTGTTTGATGCCTGACAAAGCCTCCACAGGCTCCACCTTCTGTTTTGGGGTCTTCATGAGATGCTTAATGCCTGACAGGACTTCAACTGGCTCCAACTTTTGCTCTGGTGTCCTCAGGTGCTGCTTGGTGCCTGATAAAGGTTCTACAGGCTCTGACTCCTGTTTTGGGGTCTTCATGAGCTGCTTAATACCTGACAAAGCCTCTACAGGCTCTGACTTCTGCTTCGGGGTCTTCATGAGCTGCCTGATGCCTGATAAGGCCTCAACCGGTTCTGACCTTTGCTTTGGGGTCCTTAACAGCTGCTTGACACCTGACATGACCTCAGCTGGCTCCAACTTCTCCTTTGGAGTCCTCCTTCTACTTCCCGATTTTACTCGAGAAGTTTGTTTTTCTGGAGTTGCTGACAAACTATTACCAACAGTATTTTCTTCAGGCATAGCATTTCTTTTTTCAGGAGTTTTTGTGACTATTGCATCAAACACAGACTTCAAAGGTGATTCCTCTCTCAAAAAGTGACAGATGCCTGGACTATCTTGTTTCTGTTCTGAAACATCAGAACTATTCAACGGTGACACCATCATTTCTCCTGAAATAACCAGATGTATGTAATTTGGAAGAATTAAGCATAAAGCCCAAGCACTGTAATACTGTATAACTAAGTGAAACCGAATTCAATCAGCCAGAGCCTTTTACAAATCAAAAGCGATCATCAACAACTGATTTGAAACTAGCACACATTTAAAAGTGACTATCAAAACTGGGATATTTTTTCTTATATAATCTGATATAAAAATTAGTTCTCTGTTGTCCCTAAAACTTCTTGTGGTACAAGCTTTTCATTGCAATTCTCTTAGTGTTTTGAAGCAAAGATTGGTATGGAAGGTTATTAGCAAAAGATGCACTACAAAGTATCGTCCTGATACAACTCTTTCCAATAAGAAACTTTAAATAGTCCTTTTTCTTCAAGAATGCACAATAACCTCTCCCTACAGTGAAACTTTGTCACTGGATTTAGATGTAGACAACTGGCTATGAACATGACATGCTTCAGCCCATGATTTACCTGAGGCAATATTTCCACATTTTGAAGTTTCAATTGGAATGAATAGGAAAATAATACCTACTAAAAAATTAACTGGATCTGCAAAAATATATTTTTAAGACACGATAAAAATCAATGGCTCCTTTTAGGGGTTGAAAGATGCTTCATTCCAATATATCAACTCTACCCAGGCTGCGACTGCTACCTCATAATATACCTAAACAGTCCCTTGCTGTTCAAATGACAAGCATACCAGTTTCTTCAGGAGTGTGCAGCTCAGAAAGATCCACTGCAGCACATGTTGGTGTGAAATCAGTCTTCTGAACAGCAGCCAAAGGTAATGTTTTTCCACTCAGATTTTCTGGAGTTTGAAACATTTCAGCCATTCCTACAAATGAGATTTGGAGAAATGAGCATTTTCATTGAGGGAAGAAGGACACAGTTGGCAGAGTGAGCAACAGGCTCTAAGGTACCTGTGAAGCTTTCATCCATATTCATGTTTAGCTTCAAGACAGGATTTTTCATCACTTTAGGGACACGTCCACTTGTTCTGACTGTGGTGGAATAAGCTCTACCTACAACTATTGTAGCAGGTGATTCTGCATGTCCTGTGCTAAAATGACCTCTTATGTTACTTTCTGGAGTCTGCAGAGAGGAAAGAGGAAGTTAAAAAACAAAGGTTAGTAAAGGAAGATCCCTTTTCAATAAAACCTATATTTCTTATAGTGAAAAGCTATCAACACCCATTTCACATCATACTAAAAGCTCAGAAGCTTCTAGTTTCTGTAGCAAAATATCTACAAGTTGTTTTGTGGTTATGCAAAAACAAAGAGAACTTAAAAAGAATACCTTTGGTGACTGGGTTGTCTTCTTTAGAAGTCTTCCTTTTCGGACACTCTTTTTAACAGCCTTAGCCTGTGGTCTTGCAACACCTGATTTTACCACTTCTGCCCAAGATTTTGCCACTAGAAAGGAAAAGAGAACTAAGCACTTTAATTGTCAGCTGTATAAATGGAAGTTCACAATTCATAGAACCATATAATAGTTAAGGTTGGAAAGGACCTTAAAATCATCCAGTTCCAACCCCTCTGCCATGGGCAGGGACACCTCCCACTAAACCATGCCACCCAAGGCTCTGTCCAACTCAGCCTTGAACACAGTCAGCAATACTTCTTTATGATTCCAATGGATTTGCTGCTGATGGGCATAGGCAAGTGGTATTATCACCTGACAACAGCTATACTTAATGTGCTCTGTGAAAAAAAAAACAAACAATTTCAGCTGAGGTTTAACAAGTGTCCAAGTACCCAGTGTGGCTTTCCAAAACAAAACAGACTTCATGCAGTGTCAAAAAAGATGTTAGATCCTAGAACCAAATGCTGACCCAATTCCATCTTCATTGTTTTTGTAAGGAAGTAATTTTTCTCAATAAAAAATTGCCATGAGCCTTGAAGTCTTTTTTTATTATTATATCTTCACTTGTCCCTGGTGGGACATGAGATTTAATATCAGGGAAATGGCTTCTAAGTGAAACATATCCAGCTTTTCCTTCACCACCATCCCAAAGAACATCATAGTCAGGAGACTATTTATTTATACTGCTTACAGCATTTAGACCTACACAGGCTTTCCATAATCTTTTTTATTTCACCTTCTCCTTCTAACATATACCAGAAATTCCCAAAGCCAGGTTACATTTATCACAGCATCATTCTGTCCACAGCAGAGGAACTGGGGATTAGTTAGAGCTGTGTAATAAATGAGGCTGTAAGTTGGTGGCACATCTGCCTTGTTTCCTTCAGAAATAGGTTATGAGAAGACAGGGATCTTATAAACGAAACTGTTATTTTTTTTAAGTAGAGATAGAAAGGGGAATGCTGTTTCTCATGTTTATTATTCTCTTGTCAGAATTGCTGTGCAAGTTGGGGAAAGTCTGTAAATAAGAAGCACTTTCATAAGGTGTCATTGATAGGGTGCTTAGGATACAGACACATACCATGCCTGCAAGAAATTACCTGAAAAAGCATTGGAAACCATTTCATTTTGGATACTAAGCAGACATCCACAATTTTCAAGAACTGGTGGTCTATTCATATTGCAAAAGAAACTGCAGATGAAAACCCACTCTAAACATTACAGAGAGGTGGGGAAAAATGTTGGCACTGATACTTGTGAAGTACTCTCCCTAAGATGTCTTCTTCAAAGATAAAGTTTAAAGAGCCACAGCTCCCCTATCATGTTTCCACTGCTAAAAAAACTACTTAAACCCAGCGACATTCAAATTTGAATGCTTTAACTTCAAATTTTCAGATTAAAACCCAGTTATCATCCTACTCACTAATTATATCTGTTATATACCACTGCAAACAGTTTAGTCCCATCCATGGACAAAGGTTTGAACTGCTTACAGAAAAGGGCACCAACAAAACAAACTGAAGCTATATTGCTACGAAATGCATGTTTTTAAGTCAAAATCAATTTAATTATAGAATCATAGAATCCCAGACCGAGTTGGAAAGGATCTTAAGATCAAGATGCAACTCCCTGCCATGGGCAGGGACACCTTCCACTACAGCAGGTTGATCCAAGCCTCATCTAGCCTGGGCTTGAACACTGCCAGGGATGGGTCATTTCCCACTTATTTGACACAAATTGATTAAGTTCAACACGACTTGAACTTGAAGGATCAGTATTGTAAGTAACCTTGCAATAAAGAACATTAATTCTCTCAGTTTTCAACTTCTGAACAATTAAGATGTGTTCTTTGATATTTGCTTTAGTAATTTAATAATGAGAATGTAGCACTTTACAACTCAGTTTCCAACATGTCCAACAACCCTCAGCAGCTACGCCAAGCATTTGATGGCCTGTGCATAACAGATTCGGCCAACTTCTGTTTTGTTCCTGCATTTTAAAACATTAAAATGAGTATTAAGGATTAACTGTTGAAACAAACCTAACAGATTTGCACTGGAGGCACCACTTCTTCTTGCATTGAAAACTGCTATAGCCCCACTTCTGCTCTTCATGGGAGTGACCTTCAGAGCAAGTTGAGCACTTCTGGTTAGTTTGCCAGGTGTAGCCCTTGAGAAGGCTTTATCATTTTGCTTAACGAGAGAAGATTTAGGTGTTTTCACTAAGGCACCATTATCCTCCTCTGTATTCATGTACTCTGCAACAGCGTCTCTCTCTTCCGCAATTGGCAGTGGTGCTGTGATGTGAGAAACAGAGAAACGGCCCTTTTTGTAAGGTGCTGGAGAGCCTGGAGGCAGTTTAGGTGTTGCCCTCCCAGAGGAAGAGGACGAGGCGCTTGGGGACTTCTGAGCTGGTAGATTTTTTTGTAACAATTTTTCTGTCTGCAAATGTTCAGAAACTTCCTGGTAGGGAAAAGATAAATACATAGAGATCAAATGTCAGTGCATGCAGCTGGACCTCAAGCATTCATCTACATCTCTGACAGGTAAGTACAACAGTATAAAGTATCATCAGATCATTTGCTAAAGTCTTAAATTCCTTTTAAGTGTCCCAAGACACATGCAAATTCAACTGAATAAATTAACTAAGTTTATTATTCTACTTTACTCAACAGTCCTGTTCACCTCAAGTACACCTCACACATCATAACTAGCTTAAAACACAATAAAAGTTTTCCAGCTTTTAGCCAAACCACATGGCAGAAGCTTGAAGAGTTGGCCAACAAACAACAGTTCTGTTTGCTGTTATTTGTGGTCAACTGGAGCTTGCAGACACTCAGACAGTGCTGCTAAGCACAGACACACAGAAATGTACTCCTACATATGCAGAGTACCATAGACTGATTTGGGTTGGAAGGGAGTTTATGATCATCCAACTCCAACCCCCTGCCACAGGCAGGGACATCTTCCACTAGAGCGGGGTGCTCCAAGCCCCTGGGTCCAACCTGGCATTGAACACTGCCAGGGATGGGGCAGCCACAGCTTCTCTGGGCACCCTGTGCCAGTGCCTCAGCACCCCTGCAGGGAGCAACTTCTGCCTAAGATCTATCCTGAACCTCCACCATTTAAGCTTAAACCCATCACCCCTTGTCCTACTGCTAGAGCATGAGAATGACTGATAGCATGCGAGGTGGACATATAAGCACCTCTTGGGTAAAGACAGGTAGATATAAAAGGCAAACTGAGCCCTTTCCTACAGTAGAGAAGTTAAAATAATGCTGATTAAAGTTTGCTGTTTTCAAATAACTTTTTAACTTGCAATTAAAGTTTTGATATCCCAACATGCATCTAAAAAGTTTTACTGCTGCTTGTTAGTTAAATTTTTAAGTGTCTCAGAAACTTGATTAGTCTTAAGTTTTACCTGGACTGCAAAGTGTTTCAATTCCTGAGCCTTTTTGAGGACAGCACGTGGTGAGTTTCCAAATGGCAGGCTCAGCCGGGCAGGAATGGCACCTCTTTTAAGGGGTGAGTTGGGAGGCAAACTTTTATCAAAAAGCTCTGGGCTCAGGTGACCACCAAAAGACACTCTCTTTCTTTTTCCTAAAGGCTGAAGTAACACTTCACCACTTTTCCTCTTTGGAGATACCTTTGTTGTCTTGCCTAAAAAAAAACAAGTGAAAACATATCTAAGGATCGCAGACTGGTTTGGATTGGAAGGGACCTTAAAACTCATCCAGTTCCAACCCCCTGCCACTGACAGGGACATCTTCCACTAGAGCAGCTTTCTCCAAGTCCCGTCCAACCTGGCCTTGAACATTGCCAGGGATGTGGCAGCCACAGCCCACCCCTGTGCCAGCACCTCACCACCCTCCTGGGGAAGATTCCAAATGAACATTTTAACCCACATAAAAAAATAGCACTTCCTTGTGCATTTTTAAGTTGAAACTAATCAGATGGTAATTTGTCTTAAAGAGAAACAGATTCAGTGGAGCAAAGTTTAGACATTATTAGGTATTTTGATGACAAATTGCAACTACATGATAAGTATTTTAGAAACAGTATGTCAGCAAGGGGGGGGGTATCTGAATTTTACATTAGTAGCAGAATGCTCATATAAATGCTAGGAAGAGAATTTCTCAGTTACAAACCCAATCAGAGAGGGATTAAAGAGGTTTACCTGATTCTTTTCCAGCCAACAGGTCAGAAATATTCATTTCTGAGACAGCTTCAGTGTCTTTCAGTAGAGAAGTGCCTTCAGAAGACCTTCTCTTTGATGACAATCTACGAGGTCTTGTTACTCCAGTATCTTCCAAGCCTTTCTCCTGGTGATCCTCCTTGGCGGCCAGCTCTTCTTCCATTCCACTGTCTTTTCCATCTGTAGGTTTATCATGGTGTTCTAGAGGGGCATTTGTTTCCAGTGATTTCCCAGTGAGCAGCCCAGATCTTCTTGGTCTACCCCTTTTTCTGCCAGAGCCACATTTGTGACTAGCAGGAGATGCCAGTTGTGATGTAAACTCTTCTGAAGACAGTGTCTCCAAATGGACACTTCTGTTTGATAATTCTTGACTTTCCCTGTTATTTCTTCTGGGACTCCTGGAATCAGAACAGGCAGGAGGTTCTGAATGTTCCTCTTTTGAGTTTACAATGTTTGCCTCGTCACAGATCTCTTTCAGCACTTCAGCAGGTTTTCCTGGTGAATGCTGTTTACTGCTTCGTCTTTGTTTTAAAGATTTATTTTCTGCCAAAGGCAGTTGTTTGAGGCTGTCACTTATGGACAGTGAATCTTCTCTTTCAGTTTTAGCTGCAACTCCTGACAGAGATCTACGTTTCAGTGACACACGCCGTCGAGGTGTGGGAGTATCAGTGAGTACAGAAATCATTCCACTACTTTCTCTGGTAGGTGATACAAAATTAGACCGAGGACTCTTCCTTCTGGATGTTGGTGTAGACATAACATACTGATCAACTTCAGAAACGTTTGTGGTGTCACCTGGTTGTGCTGGTTTATGTAAGGCTGTTGCAGAGCTGTGCCTTTTCATTTCACCTGCATAATCCAAACATTCTATAGAGCACTGCTTCAGTGAAAGCATTGCACTTCCACTCTCCTGGCTGGGATTGGTTGTAAATTCAGGATGCCCAGGCTTCCCTGCTGTACTTGGCTCCATATGATCCTGTAAGTGGCTTCTTTCACCAGTAACTCTTGATACCTTTGAAATGGATATTCGAGGACTTTTGACAAAACTCTTCTTGTTAGTACTTCCAACAACTGAGAACTGGTTAAATTCTGAAGTGACCACATCTTGCTTGATTTCTACCTTACACTCTGCATTATTTTCACTTCTGCCTCTCTCTTGTTCTTTAGACAGGTTTCCAAGATCAGAAACACAACCTGACAATGAAATCTGAGTGCTTGGCTCTAGAGGAATACTCTTTCCATCTCCTTTTGCACCTTCTTGAGCTGCATTTCCCCCAGGAAGAGTTTTTTTCATTTTAATCTCATTTTTCAGCTTTTCATAGAGTTTACTAAAGGGAGACACTGAATTCTGCTTTTTAGCAGACTCATCTATTCTGTATGAAGATTTGGGTGTTTGTACTTTGATGGGTAAAGCCTTGGAAACATTTTCCTCTGTACTTTGTTTCTTTTCATTGGTATCTTTTGCATTGCACTCAGCATTATCTGGAAAGAAAGCAAAGCAAAACATAAATAACAGAGATGCAGAGTTACTTAAAAATCGCAGAGCTACAAATACAAGTTGTATAAATATAGATAAAAATACCTTCCATTCCTCTACCAAGATAGTCACCAGGGTCCAGGATACAGTACTGTAAATAAAGCTGTGTTAACAGCAGCAATTTCTCTTGTAATATAAGCATTAATATCTCAATGTTCACTTTCAATTGTAATCTGGAATTTATCCCTTATTCAGGTAAGACACTTGATATTTCAGGCATTTGTTTTTCTTTGGAATCAATGGCTTGTATACACCTTGCACAGATGCCAAAAAACAAACCTATGAGCATAAAACTAAGCCCCCACGTAGGTCAGCTTACCACAATTTAGCTTGGTTTTTGTTCTGCATTTAAATAGGCACTATACTGCTTAAACTGTGGTGGTGCTTCTGCAGGGTAAAGACAGCCTATAAAGCAGAGCTGCTTAGATGAGAAAAAGTAAGTGACAGCATGTGTTCTGTGATGTATAAATTGAAGCCAAGGAAGTCTGAGATAGCGCACTGCACTGTGTTTTCTGCGAGCAAGGAGTATATGCAAGCTTAGTGTTCATCTGGTAAGAGGGACCTTTTCATCATATATAATCACAGGTTGGAAGGCACCTTTAAAGATCATCCAGTTCCAGGCCCCTGCCATAGGCAGGACACCTTCCACTACAGCAACTTGCTTCAAGCCCCTGTGTCCAACCTGGCCTTGAACACTGCCAGGGATGGGGCAGCCACAGCTTCTCTGGGCACCC
>JASSUY010026207.1:0-31322 GCA_032466535.1 Forpus xanthops | reverse complement strand
TCATAGAAGGCCACCAGATTGGTCAGGCAGGATTTCCCCCTAGTGAAGCCATGCTGGCTGTCACCAAGCACTTTGTTATTTTTCATGTGCCTCAGCATGCCTTCCAGGAGAATCTACTCGAAGATTTTGCCAGGCACAGAGGTAAGGCTGACTGATCTGTAGTTCCCTGGGTTATCTATTTTCCCCTTTTTAAATATGGGGTTATATTTCCCTTTTTCCAGTCATCGGGAACTTCATCTGACTGCCATGATTTTTCAAGTATGATGGACAGTGGCTTCTTTGATAATGTCCCAGATTGAGGTTAGAAACCACATGATATGGTGATCTGAAGCCTGTTTTGGCTCTTGAATGACATTGGTTTTGTCACTTTGTCAGTGTAGTAACTGATGCCCAAATATAGGAGATTCTACTGCCTGTGCTAGTGTGAACAATTTTCTTGTGATCAGAAGAAATGAGTGTGTTCCTAGTTCAAAATATTTTTAACAATTTGATTTTGATAGCGTCCTGATTGGTACATGATGGAGCGAAAAGCTCATTATGTTGTTGATTTGTTCAGTTTTCAGTGCATATCTTCAGCAGTTTTGCAACTGTAGATGATTCTCTGGCATCTGGTTGTGCTGCCATCATTTGTGTTTGCACAATTTAATGTATTTATCTAGTTAACAACGGGGCACTTGAAATTGTATGTTAGGCTTACGTTTGACAATTCTGCAATAAAATTTGAATGCTGTGTGTAATTGCCCATGTTCTGAATTCAGCAGGAAGACTACTGGTCTCATAGACATTGGGAAGAAGTTCTTTCCTGTGAGGGTGCTGAGGCGCTGGCACAGAGTGCCCAGAGAAGCTGTGGCTGCTCCATCCTTGGCAGTGTTAAAGGCCAGGTTGGACACAGGGGCTTGGAGCAAGCTGCTCTAGTGGAAGGTGTCCCTGCCTGTGGCAGGGGTTGGAACTGGATGAGCTTTAAGGTCCCTTCCAACCCAAACCATTCCATAATTCTATGATTATAGTCCTGTAGTTCGCAGAAGTTGGATGTGCCCACACTAGGTGGGTAGTTTATAAGTGCTGTAAATTTGCTTGCAGTTACCTGCTAAACTAGTAATTTCTTTTGCTTTCATTTGAGAGAGAGAAGGCTCTGGGTTTCAGAGCTCAGTCCCTAACAGCAACCTTGCAGGCAGGCAGAATACACTGCGCATAACTCAAAAGTGGTGATCTTGGGGTACCACATAAAGTGGATTATCTTTTTCTACTATAATGAATATACAGTGTTGGGGGCTAGTTATAATCACACTGTTTATCCGAGTGAGGATATGTGTTTAAAAATGGCTTTCCACTGGTTTAGAAGTGAAGAGTGGTGGAGGGAGGAGCTGAGAGGGTGATCCACCTTTCTTCCCGGTGCACATTTTTCCTCCCAGTATCTTGCAGCAATACGAGGACTTGTGTTGGAGCTGGCCAGGAGTCTAGGCTCCGTCTGCATGTCAGGCACATTCCATGGTGAGCCTGGATGCCTCTGGGGTTGTCCCAGCCAGGGGAAGGAGCAGCTGGGAGGGTGAGAGGTGTCCTGGCTAGCTGGAAAGGGGATCATTCAACAACAGCTCACTCAGGAGGAGTTGTCAATTCAGTGCTCAGCAAGCAGAGGGGCAGGGGTTCGTACAGGTTCTGGTGCTGGTGGTGGCTCTATAAATTAATGCAGGTTACAAGTAGGGCCAACTTGTTTGTACAGAAGCAGGAGCCAACCCACGGAAGAACTGCCTTTGGATTTTGGACAGTGAACAAAGTTTTAATCTCCAGCAGGGCTCATAGTTTTCCCTTTAAACACCTTCCTTTATTTATTTCTTTTTTTTTGTTTGCTTCTGTCTCATTCTTAGGTCTCTAATAGCTTAAGCATCACTGGGCTTTGGTCCAGGCTTCTGGCATGCAATGTCGGGTTTCACCAGCCTTGACCTGATGCCGCATGCCATGGCTGATGTTCTGATCAGCCCATAGTGAGGAGAACAACATCTTTCTCCAAATCAGCAGGTGGTGTGTCCCTATCCAGGAGCTGCACATAAGTGGCCCTTTGGGTTTAAAAAAAGACCAAAAAATAGCGTTGTTTTTTTTTTTTTTTCTCACTAAGCAATCTGACAACCTATTCTGTTTGAATAAGTATGTTAATAAAACAGGTTGTAGTAACAAATGATAATAATAAATGGAGAAATTGAGTTGGGATTGTCACTGATGTCTAAGCCTGTTTGCTGAAAAAAGTGTAGTCGAACTTCTGCATTTCAGCAGTGTTTTGACAGAGGGTGTCTTGTCTGTGATGTGCAGTGTGACAGCCCCAGGGAGCTTCCGTTCCATCCGTAAAATAGAAAAAAGGTGTTTCGGATGGAGAGATGCAGGGATGGGAGAGTAATCGCCATTCTGCTGCTTAACGAACTGATGAGCAAATTAGCTGGTCTGGCACCATCTGGGAGGTCTGTGGCAAACTGAAAATAGAAAACATTCCGATTCCCAGTAAACTCCTTCAGCCATTAAACCTTCTTTCTTTTCAGCCCTGTTCTTTATATATCCCTCATTAGTGTAGTTCCAAGCATCTTAGTATAGTGCTGTGAAAGTTGTGACTAATACGTCGTGGGTTTATTAATTCTCTCCTTTGTTTGGCAGGTCCTGGTGTCTTGCTGCTGTCTCTGCTGCTCAAAAGCCTTTTTTGCTTCATTTTTAAATGTTTGTGCTTAAATTAGAGAAGGAAGATGGGAAGGTGCTATGGATGTGTGACTGAAGACAAATGATTATGGTGTCCTTGATTCCTGGTGGGATTTGTAGCCTTCATTTCAAATAGATTTGTCAGGGTCCAGGCATTGAGTCTCTTTAAGATGAGGACAGAGATAGAGATTGATTAGATCTTATACAGAGAACATGTTTGATGTGCTTGTTTGTACTTATGAGGTACCCTCTCTGGCATTCTTCTGTCCACACACATATGCTAGTAAAAGTGCCCCAGCAGATGCAAGTACACAAAGTCAATTTTGGCAGAATTTAGGGGAATGGAGAAGAAATGGCACATGTGAACCATCTTGGCTTAACTCCGGTAGTGTGAGATCCTGCTGTGGGAGGCAGGTCTGTGCTCCCATGAAAATGACAGCACAGTGGATTTCATGATGGCCTTGGAAAAATGTGTCCTAATTAGCAAAAAGTAAACCTCCAGATGCTGCAGAATCACACCACAGAAGGAGGGGCTTGCTGTGTGCTTGAAGGAAAGGTTTGGGAATTGCTGCAGAGGATGCCTGTGGTGGGACCCAGGAGACCATCAGGGGATGCTCCTTGAGTTACCATCCATGTGAAGTTTAGATTGGATGTGAGGCAGAAATTCTTTCCTGTAGGGGTGGTGAGGCACTGGAATGGGCTGCCCAGAGAAGGTGTGAATGCTCCATCCCTGGCAGTGTCCAGGGCTGGGTTGGACAGAGCCTTGGGTGACATGGTTTAGTGTGAGGCGTCCCTGCTCATGGCACGGGGGTTGAAACTAGATGATCTTAAGGTCCTTCCAGCCCTAACTATTCTATGATTCTATGCTTAAATGCGTTCCAGTAAATAACCACAGAAGTAGCTTGGCTTGGCTTTTCATGGGTTTTCCAGTTAGATGTGGTTTGCTTAGCTTTCAGACTTCTTCATTTTTGATGTTTCTCTGCAGTGCAAAGATGCATTTCATGTTTGCAAAACACTGGCCACGTTGGCCTTTTCCCAGAGTCCCAAATCACTCGGTGCTCGGTCTGTCCAAGCCTGAGTTCCCTGCCCTTCATTTTCTTTCCTTTAAGATTATGAGAAAGTGTCTTGTTATGTTTGTATAGATCTGTTGAAACCTTTATCTGCCTTTGTGATAGCAACATGAAGAGCTGATACTGTAAGTAATGTAAGGGTGGTTGAGGTTAGAGTTTGAATCACTGCCTGTGATCCTGTTAAGCCTAAGTGCACATCAGTGCTATCCATGCAAGTGAGCCGGCAGGGTTAGTGCACCAGGAAGACAGGCTTTCTACTGATACAGCTTTGTGTGCTGCCTGTAACATGGCACCCTCCACCGTAGCCAATTCACCTTCTGTATGACATCTCACACAATCGGGATTTAGGCAGGGCAATTAAATGGGATTTCTTAAGTGGCAGCGAAAGAATGTTAATTGAGGTGTGAAATATAATTATCCTCCTGGGCTTCTTGGCTTGCTTTTGTTCGTGACTGCTTTTGATTAAACAGCTCTTACTTTCTGGGCCTATTGTATCCATTCACCCACTCTTTTCTTCCTAGAAGCAGGCAACATCTAAAAAAGGCTGCCTGCTTGTGCATCCCAAATATTTCCCAAGGCAGGAGAAAAAGGGGAGGGGAAGTACAGGCAAAATCAGTCATCCTGCTTGGTATGTGGGTCCTTTCTGAATGCTGTTTTTGGGTTGGAGCCCTGCATCTGGACTCCAGCTCATGCCAACTGAAAAGGAAACTTCTGTTTTGTTTGCTTAAAAGGCAACAAGTCTATGTTTAAAAAGGCAACCTGGGGGGATTTTTCAGGGAATTGACCTGATTGATCTGGAAAATAAGTTAAATGAGGTGAGGCCAAGAACTTCTTAAAGAAATCAAGCAAATGCTTTCTTACCAGAATGGTCAGGAAGCAAGAGGGTGGGATAGCGTATGTGCTGCTCAGCATTGCCTTTAAATAATTCCTATTTTTGTCCTGATGGGCTCTGATAGTGCCCTTCCTATGAACGATTATAGCCATCAGGATATGCAAGAAGTCAATTAGTTGGGGGGAATTATGATGGTTTTCCTCATCCTGGGTCATTTGATTATTGGAGTTTAATATAAACTTTAGAAGGTATTAAAGTAATAATGAAATATGTGTCCTTTCCAAGTGCCAGAAAAATTGTGTTCGTGTCAGAGTCAGGGTAGACATTTTCAAGATTTATACTGTTTTTTCATTCCTGAAGCTGCAAGTTCTGATAGATAGGTTTATATAAAAGCTTCTGTTAAAAGTCTACTATGGTGGTGGTGTTGGTTCACAGTTTGGCTTTTGAGGTATCATGTCATACATGTCCCAGAAATATACAGCTCCAGAAAGTCTTTATGCTGAATGAGGGAAGGCTCTGGCATTCCCAGATGAAGGGGGAAGTGCAGGAAGTTACAGGCTAAAACCTGCTGTGATCATCTCCAGCTTGGGTGTCCTACCATTGACTGACTTTGCCCTGCACATCCCAGGGTGCCTGCCTGTGTTTAGGAAGGCAGATGAGGAATTTGTGGTCTGTTTGGTTACTTCCAAACTTTGCTGCAAAAGCATGTGACATCCAAGATATGTGCTCCCGGTCCAGCAACAAGACCCCCCACTGCACATCTTGATGTAACTCCGGCTCCTAGCAAATACTTGCTATTGTCCATGTGGGCCAGCCTCTCTCCTCATGAAATTCTCTATCTTTTAGTGCTCATACTTTTTGTACATCAAAACATCCCTTAGCATCAACTGCAGTTTAAATACATATAGCATGAAAAGATCCTTTCTTTTGTAGCTTGAGGCCCTGTTTCATTGAGTAATCCCTAGTTCTTGCCTGATTAGAACCAGTGAATATGCTTCCTAATAACTGTTCTTATATGGTTGGTGGTCTTGTTGTTCTCTGTACTGATCTCCTTTTTTGCAGACCTCTATTGTAATCCTTCCTTAGTCATCCCTCCTTTTTAGAAACCTGTTTAGTCTGTATAGTCCTTCATGTACATCTCTGTTCAACCTTATTGCTTTTTCTGTTGTACTTTTAGTAATGTTAGCGTTAGATTTCTCAGGTAATCAGAATTGCACATGATGGTCAAGATCTTGCAGTCAGTGGTGGTAAAATGAAGCTTATTTTTCGGCTTTCTCAATTGCTAACTTCCTACTGCTTTTCATCTATAGCTAAGCACTGGTTAGATCTTGACAAAACCACAATAAATTCTCTGAGTTAATACTGAGCTGATCATTCTGTAGGTCTACTTCAGATTGTGTTTCTTTATTGCATGTGGTTTTGTCAGTGCCTCTGTTTCCTAATGCAGAGAATAGTGTGGTTGTTAGAGTGACATTTTCATCATACTGGTCAGAATTCAGCAGCTATCAGACCCCTGCCATGGAGTGCTCTGAAAACCAAAGGTTGAAGTTGCATCTTTAGTCTCCAAAAGGAACTTTTATCCACATTAGGTACATTTAAAATGTGCTGTCTGCTGGTTTTTATTCTAAAATCCCATCTCATTTCTTCTTCCCGTTAAAACATTTTGGTTTTTTACCCCAGTGTGACACAAAACCATAGTTTGAAATGTTACAAATGTCTGGCAAGTGGTTGGGGTTTGAATTTTTGCCCACCTGTATTCCTGCATGACCCATGTGCCTGTGCTAAACTGGCTCTTCATCTTCTACAGCATGAAAATGATACCGCAATGGCCTGGACGAGGGCTGTGCCTGTTTAAGGTGATACAACATGAAAACAAACTGATTTAAAATGCTGAAAGGTCAAAAGGCAACTGAAGGGCAATGAGGGAGAGGGAGAATGAAAGTTGGTTCCAGCAGGGTCTGGGAATGCCAGAGGGCAGCAGCAGCTCTTAGGGTTACAGTCTAGCCCATGGGTTGAAAGGTTGCATGCATATATTTCTGCTTTTTCAGAGAATGCGGCCATGTGGCCTGTCTGTCCAAAAATATTTGGTATGGAATTGCAGATGTTCTGCTTCCCTGCAACAGAGAGGCTAACGAAATAAGAAAGAAGTGACAAAACTGCATGTTAGTGGCAGCTGAGATAAGTGATGCCTTTCCTAGAGCCTGGAATGCAGAATCCAGAACCAGAAACTTGGGGTGCATAAATCACTTGCAGGAATTGGGATGCGTATGAATATTTATCTTCTTTCCTGGCACAATTCTAAGCAAGGAAGAGGGAAACAGAAATTTTCAGTTAGTGGAGCTGCTTGGTGGAGACAATCACTCGATCCCCTGGTACTGCAGCTCTTGTTCTAGCTCATTTAGCACCACAACCCTCCATAAACCAAAGGGAGTACAACATGCCTAATGTAGCATGTGAAGCAAGGCGGGGTGCACCCGACAGTGGAGATTTACTGCTACTTGATGGGCCTCGGTGAGCAGCAGCATCCCTCATCCCCTTGAGAGCCATCCTTGCCTTCTCCCCTCTTACACACACACTCACGTGCACACGTCAGCTCTTGAGGATGCACTTGGAGTCTTTTGTTTTCCCTCATTAAAAGTGCCAAGATGCATGTCAAATGCCTGGAGCAGTCTCCTGCTTTATAGTTTTATTATAGTACTATTATGACTTATCTAATTTATTTTTTCCTCTTTGTGTGTGTGTCTTACTACTTACACTGAATGCTGATGTCAAGCGGAGATAATCTCTTTGTGTTTCTGTCTACATACATATCTTTATTTGTGGAGGGGCTCTTAAAGGGACATGAATATTTCCTTTTCCCCTCTTTTTCAGGTATGCAAAAGGGTTATTAAAAGGGCAGAAGCAGCCCCCATTTTGCATACCATGCTGCTACTTTAATGATTATGGGTCTGTAGGATTACAGCAGCATCACTGCTTGTTCTCCAGTTTACACAGCTGTTTATTGCAGGTACAAATTAGTTTAATATATATTGAGGTGTTTTAACGTCAGTGAAATTGGGACCATTCTTTAGAAAGAAACACTGAGATAGTAAATAGTAGCAGAGATGATCCGTTTTGAAATAATATCCATTGGGGGTTTTCTCACATAACTTGAATTATAACCTGTCTACACTAGTGTGTATGTAGACTAGGTTGCAGTTGTTAGATTGTTGTAGGACAATCTGCTATGTAATGGCAGCAAGGATTCACTAGACATGAACTGTTTGCAGGAAGATTGCGTAGTGAGCTGTAATGCTTTATATTGTATTTCCTCTTGTACAGCTGTCCTGGGTTCAGCGGTAGCAGTCATTTTTCTTCTTAGTAGCTGATGCAGCTGTGTTTTTTACTTTTGGCCTGGGAACAGCGCTGACAACACTGATACTTTTAGTTGCTGCTCAGTAATGTTTACTCTGACCAAGCACTTTCTGAGCTTTATGCTCTGCCAGGGAAGAGGGGAAGCCAGGCGGAAGCAGAGACAGGGCACCTCACCCAAACTGACCAAAGAGGTATTCCATACCACAGCACGTCATGCCCAGGACATAAAACCTGGGAGCAGTTACCCAGAAGGACTAGATCACTGCTTGGCTTGGGCTGGGTATCAGTTGGCAGGTGGCGAGCAGTTGTATTCTCTAACTTTGTTATTTTGCTTGCCATTATTATTATTGGTGGTAGCAGCAGTGGTTTGTGTTATACCTTAGTTACTAGGGTGTGCTTATCTCAACCTGTGGAAGTTACATGCTTTCGATTCTCCTCCCCATCCCTCTGGGAGTGAGGGGAGAAGGTGGGGAGTGAGCTAACGACCGTGTGGCTATTTTACGGCTGGGCTTAAACCACGACAACAGCAAAGCCAAATTGTTCTAGTAGCTTGCACTTCCTTTCTAGCAGCTCTCACTGCTTTGCACTGATTTTCAGTGCCAGACTGAAAACTGTAGCTAGGAAATCTAGAGTGAACATTGCTGTGGGGCCAGGACCTTGGTTTCATGACTCACCCCTTTGGCAAAGCACAGCCCTAAGAGGATTCATTCTGAGATGGCCCCATGTAAACGACTCTTAGACAAAACACAAATCCTGTTTCCACTTGTTGTAGGAACAGGGGAAGTGGATCTGCCCCCAGGCAGACCGTGAAACTGGGGCAGGACGTTGCAGTATCCTTTTTCCTCTATGTTTGCCTCTGCTCCTACGCTTGCCCTTCCTTTAGGACCCTTCTAACCTTTCAAATGGTAAAGGCAAGTGACTTCCTGTCCTACATGTTTATGGAGTGAACTGGTGCAGGCTGGGTTTGAGGGGGACTGTAGATTTCCTGGCACTCCTTCAGCCCTTGGTGTCCTGGACTTCTGTGCAAACAATCCAAGTGTTTGCTGTGTCTTTTATAACCTACCAGTGTTCATTTACTGTACAATGATTTAATGTATTTTCTTCAAATCTTGGAGAACTGAATTTCTGTCTTCTTAACAGGTGATGTCTTAGATGCTGAGATGTAAAGGAAGCTATACCTCAGGATCAGAGGTTATTTGTGGTCGCAAAGGATAAATCAGGACCTTCTTACCATCTTGGCTATTGGGGGTAAGTTTATGGCCTAATTTTGCTCCCTCTAGGTAAGTACCAATACTTTGCAGTGGAAAAGGAGTGAGACCTGCCTTGCTGACACTGTTATTAACTTGACAGTCCGTTGGTTCATTATGGGATTGAAATCTTGTGAGAACAGCCCTGTGTCTCAGCTGACACGCTGTCCAGTGCAGCTGATTTGCCATGGACAGTTTTCAGATGTTGAAATCTCAGACTTTCTAAGCACAGGGCTGCTATGCATGGGCACACTTCCTGCTAATCCTGAGGCATAAACACTCAGTGGCTCCAGACGCTTGAAGAAATAAACACGCTGACTTAGTATTAATATTTCATCACAACACACTAAAGTTAAACCTCACTGATCCACAGTGACCTGCAACCACTCAAGAAAATGTTGTGGGTTTTTTTTGTTGTGTTTTTTTTTTTTTTTTTTTAAATAATTTAACTTTTTATGGGGGAAAAATAAGAGGAAATGGTCTCCTGCATGGCAGGCTTAGCATGGATAAACAGAGCTGCCTCAGCTGGGGCAAAGCTCCTCATGTGCAGAGAAGTTACTTTGGAAAAGTTTGTAAGTTCAAGGAGGACAATTGAACAGCTTTGCTTGTTGTCTGCCATGTCAGGTAAACCAGGCATACTTTTAGTACTCTGGAGTAAGAGTTCACAATCCCTACACACTTCAAGCAGCAGCTCCTGTAAATATTACCTGGTAGTCACTGCTAGAATGTAGTGTAGCCCTAAAAAGACACATGCTTCACACTGCTGCCACCAGAAAACCTTGCAGTCTAGTCTGTGGCTCGCGGTCTTATCTCTGGAGTCTCCTGTAAGCTAAAGGCACTTATAACCATAATAAATTTTTTCCCAACTGATTCTCAAGGAGTTTCAAACAGCATTATTTGAACTGCATGTTAATGACCTGATCTTAAACACACTGCATGTGATAGGTGATTCTCTGTGGATTGCCGATGATGGTCAAGTCAGGATTTGCCAGCAGGAAATCCCTCCTGAGCTCTTTCTGCAGAAGTCTTGCAGCCTGTGCATAGAAGTACAGTCCATAGCCAGGGTTAGGAGGTTCGTAGCTGATCTTAGGCACTCACTTCAGAGTTTCTAGGCAGTTGTTAGCATGGTTCCTAAAGCTCAGGACTAAAAATTGTCATCTTGTCTACAGATTAAGCTTGTGGCATATGACCTGAAACTGTTCCGTATGACTCAGTGTGTTACTTTATATGTGCTCTAGCTAAGCTGGGCTTCACCCTCTTTTTCTTTATTTCGTTGGTAATATAAAGCAGTTTAATTAATTTAACAGCGCACCCCCCTTCTCCCCTGCTCTCTTGTTTTGTGTTGCTGAGTGTGTTTAAGTCAAGTCTGAAAGAATTACTTAATCTTCCTTCCCTTTCTGTATCTTATTCATATCTCTTATTTCATTTGATTTGAATTATTGCTAAGCACCCTGGGATCTTCACGTGAGGGATATTACCTGTGGTGGTGTCTGTTCGTTGAAACGTGGAAAAAAACCGGGATAAATGATTCCTTTAGGGCTGAGTTGGAGGCTGTCACCCCAATGACCACAGGAGGCAGTGGAGAGCATCAGTAAAGGGATGTGAAGGGGAGCATTAGCAACGCTTCAACGGCTATAGCTGCTCAGGTGTTTTATCAGATTTACAAAGGCCCCTGTAAAATATACTAGGGGAAAATGCAAAGACTCAAGTGCAATTTTGACAGTAGCATTCCCATATACTCGGGATCAGCTGGTTTTGATCATAGCACAGTTTGGTGCAGGAGCAGCACTTGTGCATTGTGAATTAGGATTGGAGGAAGCATAAAGCAGCTGTGCTTCTATATTTGCTCACTCTCCATATTCAAACCTTGGCTTGAGAGCTCAGAGGAAATGAGATGTTTTGCATACCCCAGTTGCAATTAATGGGAGCACCTACTAATCTGTTGGTACTACTACTGTCCTTTTCAGGATCCTATTCCTTCATCAGAAAATGAAAACATTTTTAAAAGAGGAATGGATTTGTTTATTGGGGGGTGTGTGTGTGTTGTGAAGATTCAAAAGGCATCAGTGAAAAGACAGATTTACACAAAAATTCGCATGAGTTTTATTCTCCTGGCCGGAAGAACTTGATGTTATCCATAAAATGGCTGTCACAAACTAATCTTTGAGGTTATTTTATAGACTCACTTGCTTTCGCTATTTTTGGAAACGCCTGTAACAGCGCATATCCTGATGGCATTCAAAGTAAAAGGCATTCCTTTGTATCAGTAGTCATAGGTTTGTTAAAGTATGGTTCCTTGTCTGAGATTTGAAATGTAAAACGATGCCAGTGGTCCTGAATAGTAGAGGAAGAGGAAGACCTTGAAATGTGAGGTTTTGATGTTCAGAACTTGGAATAAATCAGGGTCATTCATCAAAATCACTACTAAATCCTAAACTATCTTGCCTCTTCTGATCCAAATATTTGGTTAGTAAGGCTGCAGTACAAGAAATAAATCCTGAATTACACTGGCTTAGTCTGTGTGCCCCCACCTCCCTCCCACTTTTAGCATCCATCTGGGAATCAGATCTTCATTTTCCTCTCTCATTTTCTGCCTTCTTATTTCAGGGCTTAAATAATCAGGCAGGTCTGCTGAAATCAGAGTTCAGTATGTGCCGATTGATAATTTGAGGTGAAAAATGGGTATCAAATGTTGAGCAAAAAAAATCTGCAGGGATTTGGAAGCCTGTTCTGTGTTAGGGAAGCAGGTGCTGAATGCTTCCTGAGATCTTCTGGAAGAGCCTGCCCCTTTCTACACAGCACAAGAGATCAGAAACCTAATTTCTCTCATCTACCAGAATGGGGAGCACTGCTTTGTGCTGTTGAGCTGAATGCAGTTTGAGTGGCTGTGAGGAGAGCTTTTTCTGTCCTCATCCTGGGCCACACTTCTTTCCATCAGGTTTGCTCACATATGCTCACTCTCCTTTGTAAACACAAGCCCCCTTGAACAAATAGTGGACAGGTCTTTTTTTCCTCTCTTCTGTTTATTAGAAGGGCTTGACTAATCCCTGTGTTTACCCATAGTGGGGTGTGTCAGCCTACAAGCTAAGGGAGTTAATGAAACTCATCTGTTCTCTATTTTCTAACAGGATTGAAGGGAGGGGGAAAGCCCAACCACCCTTCAGTGTGACCCAGAAATACGACTAACAGTGGTGTTTGCAGGCAGAGGCTCAAAAAGGAGCAGTGGGTGGGAGGAGGTGAAGTGGCTGAATGGGAGAAATGAAGGGAAATATTCCCCCTTCAATTAGAGTAATTAAAAAGTAGTAAAAATAAACCACCCAAAAGAGAGTCTGGTCTGGCCAAAACAAAGTTTTAATGTACACTTATGGTTTAAAGAGTCTGCCGGAGGCCACCACCATGTGTTGCCACAGCTCTCTTTTGTCTGCCTCTGACATGAACCAAATGCCAGGCCAGAGATGAGGATGGGGGCATGCCAGCAGGCTGAGCATGGCGTTCCCTGGAGCAGGCCTGCCAAACACCAGCACTGTGGCTTCCAGTGGTCCAGCCTTCTGTGTGCAGCCAAAATTTAGCACAGTGAGAAGCTGCTGTAGCACTGAACTGATCCTTAAAGGGAATTATAATCCCTCTGAGAAAGTGCTAAATGTGGACTTGTTGGGGAGGGTCCAGAGAAGGACCACGAAAGTGATCAGATGGATGGAGCATCTTCCTTTGGGGAAGGGCTGAGAGAATTGGGCTTGCTTAGCCTGGAGAAGTCTTCAGGAAGACTTATTGCAGCCTTTCAATTCTTACAAGGGGTCTATAAAAAAGATGGGCAGAGACTTTTTCAGCAGGGTCTGTTACGATAGGATGAGGGTTGATGGGTTTTGGCTAGAAGAGGGAGATTCAGGCTTGATGTGAGGAACAAATTTTGTGCAATGAGGATGGTGAAACACTGGCACAGGTTGCCCAGAGAGGTAGTGGATGCCCCATCCCTGCAGACATTCCAGGTCAGGATGGATACAGTTCTGAGCAACTTGGTCTAGTTGAAGTTATCCCTGCTTATTGCAGGGGGTTGGACTAGGTGAGATTTGAACATCCCTTCCAACCTAAACTATTCCATGATTCTCTGGCGAAGTGTCTGCCACTGTCTGTTTTGCTACCACATGTTTGTTTTTAATCTGATCTGGTTATCTGTACTTGTTCTTGTTTGGGGTTTTCCAGTTTAGTGTTTTCTGTTTATTTTCTTGGTCTTTAATTCCCTGCAAGGGAAGAATTGGCAGGGTGAAGTATTTGTTTCATTGGTGATTTCTTCCTAGTAATTTGTCAGTACAGATGTATTTTGTCCCATGAACTTCACTGAAGGGCAGCAGGAGCCAGCGTGTTGAAGTTGTCATTGTGGTACGTTTCCTAGAAGCATTGGTCCTGATTTTGCATGCATCTTGATTAAATGTGGACAAGTACTTCTGTCAGATTGGATTGTGTTTTAATGATGTGGAAGGAGAAAGCAGCTGAAGAATGAGTTGAGTGTCTTCAAATCTGTAACTGGAGATTTAAAATCATGTGGGGAAATAAGGTAATTTGAACTTCTGGAGATGCACTAATCTCTTCTGCAACCCAGAGACTCCATGGAAAACTGTCTTAGTGGCAGGAATTATTGGCATTTCCAGTACTGGGGTCAGTAGTTCTTGGTTATAGTTTCCAAAACACATAATAATAAGCATGTCCTTTTGAAGGCTTCTGAACAAAAGAGGACCAAACTGTGACATTTGATTTTCTCGATTTTAAATGACTAAGATCTAGAATTTTAGAGCTATTAAAAGATTTTTGCACTATAAACCCTTGTAAACTCAGATGATGAAATCTTTAGCACTTGGGGCAGTGATTGGTTTCAGTGTGTGGATGGGCAAAGTGCTGGTTTTGCATCTTGTAACATCCCTTTACTTTGATTTTTGGTGATTATCTCAGAATTTGTAGTCATCTGTAATAGGAAAACTCAGACGTTGGAGGAAGAACTGTCTTGGGGCTATAGAGCTGGCAGTATCTCTGTTATGTACCGTGAATGCTACATAGCTGTGCAGAGTTTGGTTTCAGTGTGCCAGAGAGGTACTGTTGCTCTGCACATGGTGGGATGATAACTCCACGATAGCAGAGATTGGGACTGATACTAATAGAAAACCCAAATCAGCTTAAGTGTTAAATAAGAAGTAACTCTTGTGAGTTTATTTCCTTGTTTCTTCTTTTTCTCCTCTTGTCTGTCTGTTGTCCTGCTTAGCCTATAAATTCATTGAGGCAGGAGCTGCTTGTCTGTAACCCACTGTATAATTCATTTGTAACATGGCTGCATCTGCAGCCACACAGATTCATGGCAGCTGTGGTTGTGGTAACTGAACCAAAATACAAGTGAGTAATGAGAAATAAATCTGTTCTACACTGGCTGTTTGAGAATCACTGCTTTAGATTTAGATGTATGTGTTTCACAAATAATTAATGCACATATTCCCCTTTCAGGCCAAGTATTCTGCTATCAAGTGTGTGAAGTGAGGAAGCAGAATGTGCCAGGAAATAAAATATCTAGATACACCACTGTTTCAGAAGTGGTATTAAATATGGACCTGGAGTCGGCCTTTCCTTAGCTGAGATTAGGCAACTAGTGTTACAAGTCCTGATCTTCACAAAGTTCTGCTGTATCATCCCTTACTATGCCGAGTCAGTGGGGAACTGCAGTGTCAGGTTTTGATTAAACCTAAATCACTCCCAGTTGCTGTTCGTGTTTGCTGGGTGAGCTTGTGCTGTCTCTTGCTGCAACCAGAGCTTGAAAACAGCAGCTTTCATTTCTGTGTTGTGTATGAATATGAATAAACTTCTGTAGGACTTTAAAGAAGCATCCAGGTTATCTGCCATACAACTAAACCAGCTGTTTTCTGTTGCTCTAGCTGAGAGCCATTTCAGCAGCAAAGCCAGTGTTGTGTGGGACAGCACTAGGTTCTTGCATGCGCATTATGAATGAGCTGAATCGCTTTTGTCTGTGTTCTGAGAAAGCAGGTCACGTTTAACACTCTGGGATGGACTGAACAGGCAATACTATGACAGAGGCCATGATGCTGTGTGCTGAGCCAGGTGCAAAAGGTAAAATGTGAGCATGAGATCCATCTCACTTCTGAAAAATGCAGATTGAGGCTCCTAGGAAAACTTTTCTGAAGGTTGTCCATTTAATACAGTGTGTGTGATACTCTTAATTGCTAATCATTTAAGTGGGAGTACAAGTTACTGCAAGATTTATTATTAGTATGGTGACTGTAGGTAAACTGGTGAAATTCACAGAATGAATAAACTTGTGCTGGGTTTTGCTTTCTATTCTGAGGTGGCATCTTGCAGCAGGGATGAAGTTGTGTCTAGTTTATAACATCAGCGTTGGGTTTTTGAGCCAGCTTTCAAGTCTGTGAGTAGTCTGGTACATTCCCTGTCATAGAATAGAGGCAAGGATTGGTTACTGTGAGGGAAGAGTGGTACTAGTGCAGATGATAAGGAATCTAAATTAAACCATAAGAGAAGAGAGAAGAGGACACTATAATATTTAAAAATGGCAAACTAAATAATATATAATTTACAGAAAATGACAGGGTACTGCTGGGACTATTTTTAAATCAGCAGCAAATTAGAATTCAGACCTCTGATAGGTTTAACAGATGGTCTGGATCTCAGAATCCAAAACCCACACACTTCATTTCCCAATATGTTAAGAACAAAATTACGCTGTGCAGCCTTTGTGGAATGTTTCTTGCTCTTCAGCTATGTTGAAGATAACTTTTGACCAAGGAGGACTGAAGTGAGAGTGGAAAAATGGGTAAGCTGATTCAGTAAGAAAAAACACCACTCTGTAGTGGTGACTGTACAGTCAGTTCTGTTACAGGTTCTGGGCAAGGAAACCAAGAGAACTGGAGAAGTCAAAGGAGTGTGGTTTCTGACTGGTTCCATGTAGTCTAGTTCACTGTTGTATAGTGAAAACAAGTGGATGCATCCCTGTCCCTTGTCCTTCACAGACTGTAGAAAATGTTCTCTCATGTCAGCAGTAAATGGAAGTGTTATAATGTCCACGCAGTCATCCTGGAAACATTGCTGAGGACACCCTCACCACTTCTTATGGAGGTGGAGAGAAGGAAGTTTGGGGTTTCCTGAGGAACATCTCTAATTACAAGGGACATATTGAGGTACTGGGATGGGTCCAGAGGGGGTCAATGGTGCTGGTGCACAAGTGTGATGAGGAATGAATGAGGGACCTGGGGGGCAACTTGGTCCTAGTGGGAAGTGGGAGGTGTCCCTGCCCATGGGACACCCAACCAACCACTCTGTGGTTCTGTGGTTCTACGCTGTGAGTTGCTTCCATATCTAGAAAACTAGGAAGGACTTGTGTCATTTCATAAATACAAATCTGCAAATGAGTTCTGAGGTGTTTTTGGTGGTGCTTGCACTGGCTAGTTAGTTCTGTTGTTGTTGATCATGTCCTATAGCTCAGAGAGAACACCAGTGAAGATGAACAACCTGTTAAGCTAAATGAAGTTTGTCACACTGAAGAGCCAGGGTGTTTTGGTGAATCTGGATTTGGTTTTGGTGCTTTTGTCCTTGCTGAAAGGAAGGATTTTGTCCTTCCTTTTCTGTGTCTGGAGGAAAGCCTTGCTACTGAAACAACATTCTTGAGTTTCAAAATTTTCCCAAAGATTGAACAGTTTTGATGACATATTTTTCTCAGGAAAGATTCCTAGAGAAAGTTGGGATATTTAACTGGCATGAGAGCCTAGCTGATCAGATACTGAATCAGGCAGAACACAGATGTGACCCTAAGTTTCTGGATCTATGGAAAATGATCTGACCAGCAAGTTGTACACTGTTCTTCCTTGTAGCTTTTGAGGAAGTAGTGAAGTGTCCTTTTCTACACTGTATAACTGGCTTTAAAATAATGTATATGTGTGTGTATATATGTATATATACACAAGTATATATGTGTGTGTATGTATGCACACATGCATGTATTTCTTTTAATCTGAGTTTTCTGTGGAACAGGGAAACCTTGCAGCCCATCTCGTAATTTTTCCTGCTTCTGGCTGCCTGACACCTTTTCTCTGGACATGAAATTGGGAAGCGGATACATATGTTTGCTATGGAGGAGCAGGGGGTTGTGTGTTTAGACTTTATGCACTCAGTAGTTGAGTAGCTGCAAGTTCTCTTTAAATTCTAGCATCCAAAAGAATTGCAGGAAGCAAAGGTGCTGTGCTGGTCTGGGTGCTGCACACAGGGTAAGCAGCAGCAGCACAGCACACACCTTCCTCAGCTTCCTCCATTAGGTGACTTTTTTCTTTATCAAAAAAAGAATGTTTTATTTTCAGGTCTCTCATCCTTACGCACTGATATCTCTGCTCAAAATGCTTCTTGTACCCATTGCAGTAACTATGGGACCTCCATAGTACTTCACCTATTGCCCTGTGCAGCACTAAGAAATTACGAGTTTCTCAGCAAATTGTATCCCTAAGCCTTCTAGTCCAGTATCCCTCTTCCATCAGTAGCCAGCCAAGACACTTTAGAAGAAACCCTCCATGATACCCTATAACTGTGGAATTGCATCTTGCACGTGAGGTTTTTTTTTATCTCTTGCAGTTAATCCCTGGCACGTTCCCAACCATGTTTTTATCTTTTTGTTATAACTTACTGTTTTGATTAACAATGCCAATGACTATTCCTCTTTGGATCTTTAGAAATACTTAATGCTATTAAGTATTTATAGTATTAAGTTTTAATAAATACTATTTTGTATGGAGTACCAGCTCCATAACTTGGTTGTTGGCTGCATAGAAAACAGAATTTCCATTTTTTTATCTGGTTTTGAATTTGTTTTCGTTCATCTTTACCTGATGTTCCCTTGTTTCTGTGTTATAAGGATAAACTGGAACACATGCACCATGCTCTCTGCTGCCCACTCTTCCTGATCTTCTCACTAAATCCAGTCTTGTCACTGATACCATATAGAAGTCTTCCCCTGAATCTAAAACCTTTCCTTGTCCATTCTTGGGCTGCTTATTTCTGCTGCATCTGGTTTTGAAATGGAGTGTGGAGTGAAAACAAGCGTCCAAGGAAGGGTGTGCCATCAATTTAGTGAATGTTATTAATATCACTGTTTGCAGATTGTTCCAAAAATGGATTTATTTTCAGAATTCTGCTGCAGTGGGTGTGTGGGGACAGAATGTGAGTTTGAAATATTCTGAAATTAATTGCAGATATGTTTCATTTCTATATTAACCACCTCTGCTTTGATTGGCACCTTCTCCTGGTATCACCACAGAATTTCATCTACTTTTTCCCAAGGGCGTGCTGGATGCAAAGAGGTGGAATGGTAGGAATTAGTCAGAAAACAATTGCAGAGACAAAATAATCCCATCTCTGCCTGTTGTGTTGCAAAAATCCATGGACTGGATCCTTAGCTGGTATGTCACGATTGGCATGAAGCCACTCTACACTAGTGAGTACCTCAGTAATCCTCACTGGCCTGTCACACACGGGCTGGTGGCTTGGGTTAGTGACAGAAACCTGGCTGCTTTTCCAGCTGGAGGCAATGTGGGATTCATGAAACTGGAGGAGGGTTGTGGCAATAGTTGCCCTGAGATTGCTGAGTCCATTCCTGCTCTTTGTTGTGTTTTCATTGGCGGGATGGGCTTGTTTTCCTCTTTGCCAGGTGCAGAGTTGAATGACGGGTCATGCTCAAAAGCTCTTCTTTCCCAAATCCACCCACACTATGTATTTCTGTGTTCCTCACGTTCAGTGACATGTAGCTCTTGGAAATGTGCAACTTGGAAATAATCTTTGAATCTGAGTGTGCTTGGACTCGTCAAAGATAGATTTTAAACTGGCCAGAAAGGGCAGGAAGAGAAAACTATGAAAAATAACTGAAATAACTGAAACCTTAGATTCCCTTAGAGTAGGACTGAACTAGAACATTTGATCTAAACACTACCAATTATGAAGATACAGACCCAAATAGGAGAGACCATGCTCATGTGGAAAATAAAGATGGGCCATGGTGCCAAATAAAGATATCTGCTGGGACTTCAATAAGATTTTGAATTCCCTGCAACTATGTGTCTTAGTCCTGGCATCCAGTTGCGTGTGCTTGCTCTTGTCTACCTGCCTTATCCTCCCACATTTAAGGTTTCTGATATAGAATTATAGAATTGTTAAAGTTGGATGTATCTGCTGCTAGTGATGCCTTATTGTCTGCAGTCCACAATCAAACCCAGTTCACTATATCCAGTGAGGTTCCCATCCGAATGCAGCAAACATGTACACAGTGAGCTGAAGCATGAACAGTCGATTCACTACCAATAAATACTTTGGGAATAGAGAAAACAAAAGAAGAGCTGAATGTGTTCTACTTGCATTATTAAAAATCTGACTTGACTGTCCAAACATGGGATGGTTCTCTGGTCCCCTACAGGAGCTGATCTCCTCTTTGTAATTACTTTGTACCAGACTGAGTTCACTGATGTTTCAGTATCTTGTCTAGAGTTTGCATTGGAAATATGTTAGAGAAGAAAAGGAGCAACAATTTCCAAGCTAATGTGGAGAAAACAAATTAAAGACAAAATCCAGAAAATTATGGGGGTAAAAGGAAGACTAGTAGTTTGGGGGATTTCTTAATGTTTGGAACAAGGTTCAGGGCTGTGATGATTATGAATTGCTACCACTTAGTTGCTATTACCATTACCACTGAAGATGAGAAAAATCAGCAGACGTGTAACTGGAAACTGGGTCAAATCCAGCCTGTCCTTATAAAAAAAATGAAATGAAACGCAGAAACCACAATTTAAATGATCCTCCCTGTGTTGGTATTTTGGCACATATACTGGTGGCTCCTTTACTTCTGCTTTATCTTCATGGCAACTATCTCTAAATACTGGAAGATGGGGGACAGACTAGGCAGGCTATGCTTTATTCAGCAGCATTTATTTATAGCATTAACTATATATCTTAAACTGCTTGAGATTGTCCTATTTCAGCCTTTTTTCTTATAATCTTCTAGAAATTAGTTTAGTGGAGTCTTTTAATATTGCCCTTTTGCCTGTAGCTCTCTGATTTTGATTATGCATTGCATTGCGGGTGAAATTTGGGTTAAAGATAATTGTAAATATGGTATTGATATTAAATGATGTTTTCCCAACATTGCAATAATGCTTGTTTTGTTTGCTGGAGAGTTTATTACTTTTTGATCAATAGCATGTGAGATTTGTGAGGGAAATTAGCATAGTGAATAACAATTAGGAGAAAAATCAATGGCATTCAGACAAATAAGTGACTTGAAAAAATCCCATAGGCACACATACACTCACAGAGATTCTTTAAAGTGTAATACATCTCATTTTGAATTCCAGAAGAGGAGAGAGCTGTTTAGACCAGAACTGAAACTGATGGCAGATAATTGAAGTACTGTGGGGCTATTTGTTGCTGTTTAGTGTTTCTGATCACTTCAGTGTAAGACTACTTCATTCACTGGCTCTACAAACTTCCTCTGAGTCCTGACAGGGTTTTTTCTGTAGTCCCTGTAGTCTTACTTTCTTGAGGTTACCCACACTATGTATATGTTGTGTCACTTTACCGTGTGGAAGGGAAAGGCAAGTGTATTATGTTACAACTGCCTTACAAGAGCCAGGAGGGCTTCAAGTGAGATAAGCCATTGGAAAAGTTCAAAATAAATGCAAGTTATTCTTCCAAAAAGGAAGATTTAAGCTCTGCAGCTCTGCCACAGCCTGTCACACATCCTGAAATGTTTACATGGGCTTCTGGATTGTTTCGTGGAAGAAAAATCTAGATAGGGCTGTTAAACAGAGTAAAACCCTCCTGGGTCAGGAAGCCTGTGTTCTGGGCACACTCAAGCGTTCAGAGGGTACTTTGGTTCTTTGTATGCCTTCTCGCACTTGTCGTGCTCTTCCCTGAACCTCTTCCTAACAGACCCATAGAACAGTGAGTGGTTTTTTTGTCTTTATTTTGAACATATAGCTAGACTCTTCCTCTTCTGTTCTAGGGTTGGTTACACCAAGGCTGATGTGAGAAGGGAATTTTGTTCTGTGTGATGCTGTGAGTTAGTGTGTCTCACTCTTCTGTCTTTTTCTTCCTTATGTCAACCATACCATTAGTGTCTTGAATGTTCTGAGTTTAGTGTGTCGCTGTAGGAGATGTCTGGGTATCTCTCCAGTAAGAAGGTAGGTCATTTCTGGTTGTCAGGACCTTGGGACTTTTCAGAGTACAACTTGCATGCCAAATCTTGGTGGGGCCTCTAGAGAAGCCAATGGTGATTACAACCCAGTTGGACTGGACTCTCTTGTAGAGAACTGGGGAATGGATGGCAGCTTCTCAGAGGTGAAACATAGCCCTGAGAAGAAAAAGTTGTTTCTATCTTGTCTATAATGGGAAGGATGCTTGAGCTCAGGAAGAAGCAGGATGGACAGGAGACTCAAGGCAGCATCTGTGGGAAGCAGAAGTGCTTGTGACCACTTGATTATCACCATGTGGTGATCGGCACCTGATGGTGATGCGTGGCATGAAATCCTGCAGAAAGCAGCTGAGAAGTGAGGCTGAAGGCAGTACGAGGAATCTAGCAGGCATTTTTGGATCACAAAAGAAGCTGGAAGAATGGGTGCAAAAGAAGAAGGGGCAAGCCTGTGAACAGTAATCTTGGTGTTTAGTTTGGTGTATGAGAAATAAGTGAAGCCCCCCTTTTGTAAGGGGAAGCTGATTCTGAGACTGAGAGCCTCCACTTTTTTTTTTTTTTTGGCTTGAGATTTGTTTGCACGCGTTCTACATCTGTCTGACCACACTCCTCTCCTGCAGTCCTGTTCAGGGATCAATGTTTAGAATAATGGTTCTGCTTTCCTCCAAATTGAGCTGGTTAATAACTATTGCTGAGGAAATCAATCAGCTCTATGATATCTTATTACTTACGCTAATTTAATCACAAGGAATGGGTCATTGCTTCAGTTCAGAGGGCAAAATGAGTTTGTGTGGCTACGAGAGTGTATAGAGAGAGAAGCAGAGGAGGGGAACCTTCATGAGCTGGCACACAAATAGTAAAAATGGCATGGACTCTCCCAAGGATGAGCTCCCATCCACTCTCTATAGTTCCTGGTAACCTACAGGCTATAAATCCATTTTCAATATTGTTTTCATGTTCTAGATAATCTAATAGGTGGAGATGAATGAGAGTCCTTTTTCACCCTTCTTCGTTTTCTCTGTGCCTACACAGCCTAAAAGAGGAGGATATCAAGAGGGACAGACAGAAAAGATGAGTGACTTCCATCAAGGACCTCTGAGCCCATTTCAAGTTCTTGCACCCCCAAGAAAAAGGTAAGTGCAAAGGAGCCATCAGGGTGTTGAGTGTGTAATAATTGAAAAGAAGGAAACAACATGTAAATAGGGTATTTGAATAACTTGATTTAGAAATAAATTACTTAAAAACTTAAGCATATTAAATAAATAAGCTTAATTTATAAAATGTGTAAACTCAGCCTGGCAAAGATTGCCATAACATTTTGAAGCTCTTGTCTAAATTCTCTTTCCTTTCCTATATACCTGATTATGATATCTAGAGCCTTTCCTGTATCTTCTGGTTCCTAGTGGAGAGTACTAGTTTTGTCATTACAGAAAGTAGATAAAAATCAATTTCCACATTCTGAACTGTTTCCCTGCTGTAAAAATGGTTCTCAAAATAAACCTTTAATTTAGAAACAACAACAAAAAGGCAGTATGTGTTCTGTAGTATAACTGAGTGCTGCATTCCAGAAGCTAGGCGAAAGACCAGTATATTAGGTGTAGCTGTGTAGAAATCCATGCATCCCTGTGGTTTTTGTTTTAGTACTACTTTGGGTAACCCACATTACTAAAACGTTAGATTTTACTCAGATCCTACTGGTTTTGGATGGTTTTCACCTCCAGTATGAGTGTAGATATGACCATTTACAGACTCGCAGAAAGATAACACATATTCTGTCTCAAAACCTTTGTAATGTTTGTATATAGCATAGTCCAGCAGGGCCAGGACAGTGACTGCCGCCCTGCACTGGACACTGATGATGCCACATTCACTACAAGGGAGATACTGAGGTGCTGAAGCGGGGCCAGAGAAGGGCAACGGAGCTGGTACAGGGCCTGAAGCACAAGTGTGATGGGGAACGGCTGAGGTACCTGGGGCGTTTAGTCTGGAGAAGAGAAGGCTCAAGGGGGACCTCATCACTCTCTAAATGATTCTGTGGTTCTGTATTACAAAAAGCAGTCCATGTTGGAAGAAAGGCATTTAGCAAAGTCTTAAATAGAATATTGTTTTGTGTAGACAAAACTATTTAAAAGTACTGGCTGTTCATGCTTAATCCTGAAGGAATTACCTTCTATGAAATTCTGAAATTGCTTTTAGAGTTGGTCCCTTTCTAGACCGTGGAAGAAGAGAATCAAGAACTGACCCATCTCATTATAAACACATATCAGACTGGGTCACTCCATGCAAACAGCACCACTTTCCTGACAAATAGATCTTGGCCACTCAGAAAAATAGAAAGCACTTGGGCTAACTCCTGCTCTTACATTAGGTACTTCACTATATTAACTAGATAATGTACTAAAGCCATCATAGTCTAATTGAAATAAATGAAACCATTAAAACTGTGAATTAAATTAACTACATTTTGATGGTTTGGGTTATTCACATTGCTTCAAAATGTTATTTTTAATCCAAACACAGCTGGACACATCTCCTTGTGCTCCAGAGTTAGTACAAAGTACCCCATTTACTACTCATTCATACTGCTTCCAGTTGATTTTTCCTAGCAAGATCTTAAAAAGAAAAAATAATTAAAGAATGAGGGAAGTGTCAAATTACTTTAAAATGAGAACCAAGATGTGGATATCTGGTGTTGGTGTCTCTTAAAATCCTTTGATGAATGTTGAAAGTTTTTCAGAACTGCTCACCTTCAACCAAACTCAGCTTCTAAGGAATTTGATTGGGAATTCTACCACAGACTTAGAAGCATTTGGCTGATGCAAAGCTATTTTGAAATGTCTGCCCAAAGCTTATTTTTTACCAGCTGCATCTCTGGATGCAGTCATACTGAGTGCAGTTTAATGAAGGTCAATTCTTATCACGCAAGGCTCTTTAATAAAAGAGCTACCTTATTTTGTCCATCCAACATGCTGGTGGTCTTGTCCATGCTCCGATACAGTTGTGGCTCTGTGTCCTCTTGGATCCTGTGGCTTGGGGATTCCACGTTAACTCCAGGTTTCTTCTGGTCATTGCACTGTGTTAGACAGCTGAGGAATACACTCACTTTTATCTTCCAGAGGGTCGATTTCTACAGTTTCTACAGAGATGATTTTTCATCAGTAAGAGGGAGGTTATAAGTGGGAGGAGAGTGCTTTCAAAACTGTCTTTGTGAAGCTGTGTTAGGAACTATGACATGGAACTTTCCCCACAATGTTTCTTTTTCTCTCCTGAGATGATTTTGTGGCTTTACTTCATCCCCTTCTTGTTCAGTTAGTGATCAGCTGGGCAAGTAGAAATAACCTTTCTTCTTCTACACTTTACACTCGTTTTCATCTAAATGTGCCCTTTCACTTACAGCAAGTTGTGCAAGCACTCATAGTCTGCATTTGTTTTCATTCGCATAGATAGAAAGCTATAGAAACTTTAACTATTATGGGTTTGCACCCATTGAAACAGGGATATAACTTACGCCTCTACATAGTTATGTCTACAAAGGTAAATGGCTTTAGCCCATGGCCTCCTGCTTTTGTGGAAGGAGCAGTTTCAGGGCACAAGTTTTATGATTTCTTCCCAAGCCCCAACTGTAAGGTGTAATCAGCTACACAAGTTGATTAGTACTGGGTTTCATTTCTCTTTTTCTGTTTTGCCTGACAATGTTGGCAGCCCTGTGTTTATTAGTTTGCAGATATCACTAAAATGAGTGCTTAAACGAACCAAGCCAAACAAAAAGACAAATACCCTGAAACAAATAGAATACTTTTATGTAAAGCAGGAATATAAAATTACACCCAAAGGAAAGCCCTTAGTCTGTAACCTACTACTGTCCTGAAGTACTCCAGTGCAGCTATTTAAGTTTATTGATGAGCTGTGAGATCTTAGGAGGAATGCTGTCACTGCCATTTTGTTTTGTTGATTTATGGTTTAGTGGGAAATTACTAATAGAGATGATGGTAATCCTGCCCCTCTGCTCTTGTGAGACCTCACTTGGAGTACTGTGTGCAGTTCTGGTGTCCTTCAACATAAAAAGGTCATGGAATTGCTGGAACAAGTGCAGAAGAGGCCATGAGGATGATCAGGGGACTGGAGTAAGTTGGGGCTGTTCAGCCTGGAGAAGAGAAGGCTGTGTGGAGACTTCTTAGTAGCCTTCCAATATCTGAAGGGGCCTATAGGGATGCTAGGGAAGGTCTCTGCATGAGGGACTGTAGTGATAGGACAAGGGGTAATGGGTTCAAACTTAAACAGGGGAAGTTTAGATTGAATATAAGGAAGACATTCTTTCCTGTAAGGGTAGTGAGGCACTGGAATGCATTGCCCAGGGAAGTTGTGTATGCTCCATCCCTGGCTGTGTTCAAGCTCAGGTTGGACAGAGCCTTGGGTGACATGGTTTAGTGGGAGGTGTCCCTGCCCATGGCAGGAGGATTGAACTGGATAATCTTTAGGTCCTTTCCTACCCTAACTATTCTATGATTCTCGGATTCTATGATGAATTGTGGGGCCGGGGTCTGTGGAAGCTTGCGGGCAGAGAAAGAGTTTTTTTTTTTTTTTTTTTTTTTAATTCTAATTAGTTGTATATCACCTGTTATACAATAGACTCCTGATATCAGCAGTGTCAGAAATCAGGGCCTGATCCCACTTCCCTCTGAAATCAATGGCAGTTTTGTCATTGATGAAGCAGCTAAGCAAGTAGCTTGCAAGAATTCATTTATTCACCAAATCTGGCTGCTGCTTCTGCTTATCTGTATTGATTGTACTTGTGTCCAATCAGGTTTGCAGCATTAGCAGCATTGCCTTACAATAACAGGGTAATTCACTTGGGGCATGTTCTTACCAAGTCCTCAAATCCACACAAAGATAAATAAAAGGTTTATCCTATGCAAAGATGTCTTCAGTTTTGGTTTTTGTTTTCTTTTTTTTTTTCCCCAGGGGCAGTTGCCTCTTTCGTTAGTCATGTATCTCAAGGAACTGTATTCATGTTTTGGAGGTGGCAGACTGAGAACAGGAAAATGAATGGGGCCAAGAAAAAAAGTTGGAGAGGGGCTTTGGACAAGGGCCTGTACAGACAGGACAAGGGGAATGGCTTTAACCTGCAAGTAGGGAGGCTGAGATGAGCTCTTAGGGAAGCTGTTCCCTGTGAGGGTGCTGAGGCACTGGCACAGGGTGCCCAGAGAAGCTATGGCTGCCCCATCCCTCTCAGTATTCAAGGCCAAATTGGATGGGGCTTGGAGCAAACTGCTCTAGTGGAAGGTCTCTCTGCCTGTGGCAGGGGTTGAAAGTGGGTGGTCTTTAAGATCCAATCCAATATGGGATTCCAGTTGGGGTTTCTGTTTACCCAAGTGACTGCTGCCCCTCTGCATGTTTGCATGTGGAATAATTGGTATGCTTGTGAAACTCTTCCTAGAAATGAAATCTACTTTCATATGTCATTCACTGCATAGGAAAACCCGCTACTGAAATATCTGGTCACCCGAGTTCAAGTTTCAAAAACTTTTGGACTTCTAGTGAAGTTATCAATTGAACATTTAAATGGCATTTAGAATAACAGGGTAAATTGGGTCTGTTTGCCTATCAGCTGGTTCCTTGGGCCACTTCTTTGTTATCAGCAGAACTATGTATGAAAGACGTCCTGTGAATGGGAGCCGTTCCTTTTTGCTGGATTTGCCATGTTGTGCTGCTCTGTCAAGTTCCAGGTGTCAATGACTTTGCAAGGCAGCACAGATGGAAACTAATGATGGCTTCCCTTCCTTTTGCTCTTGCAGGAGTTTGTTAGATTAAGCAATAGGCAATGGGAACACAGCGGCTAGCAGAGAATAATCATTTATTAAATTTGCTCTCAAATAACAGCCAGTACCTGGTGGGATATGTGATTCTTTAATTCCTCAAGTTGTCATTTAGGATATTTTGTGCATATTTTGCATGAATTGGGGCAGAAGTGTCTTTTCAGAATTGAGCTACGAATATAGTGTGTGGATAGAAAGGCGACTATGTGTTAGTGGTGGCTTTGGCAGTCCTGGGATAATGGTTTGACTTTATGATCTTCAAGGTCTTTTCCAACCTAGTTGATTCTATGATTATGTATGTCTCAATATTTTTGGACAAAGGGACTTGAGTCAGGATAATGGGGAAAGGATGTGCTGGGCTCTACCACACCGCTGAAATTGCACAAGATAGACTCAAGGAATTCTTAACTCCTTTTGACTTTGAGTAAAAACTGAATCTCCAGCAAATATAGGCTACTCTTCAGAATACTCCTTGAAATCACGAATAAGGTGCACAAGCAGGAGGAATACTTTCTCCTTCTTTATTTCGCATATACTTTAAAAATTATTATGCTCTCCTCATTGCCCTCTTCCCCCAAATAAATTTCATTTCAGAGGAACTGGACTAATGAAATGAATGTCATTGGGGAGGGATTGTGAGTATTGCATATTGCCCTTAAATTTTATGCACCGGTTATAAGTGTATGTATAATATGAAGGAAGGAGGGAGAGCTGATAGACTGGAAGAGCAGAACTGCTTTCAGATCAATAGATGAGCTGACATTGAGGCTGGAGGACTGAGAGAAGTAGTGGAAAGGATAGACGTATTTGGCAGATTTCTGAAGACATTCAATAGCGACACTGAGATGGAGCAGATAAATCAATACCTCTTTGAGCAGATTAGATTGATATTTTAAATGTATATGGAACTGTCCTAGCCAGGAAGACTGAGCAGCCACTGAAGGAATAGATAAGCAGAAAAACATTAATTCATATTTCTGTACCATTTTAGTGTGGTTCTGAAAGGAAGTGTGTAGAACACCAAGCTGTTGTCTTGTTTGCGGCTGGGAGGTTGGATCAGATGTTAGGAGAAATTGTGCTTTTACCCTGGAATTTCTCAGACTGGTGGGAATTAAGTTTGCAGTAATGAGTAAATTACTCGTGTAGATAAAAAGGGTTTAACACAGAGGTTAGCAGTTAACAGCAGGACAGGACTATTGCATAATACTACTGGGGGTGGAGTAGGAGTTGTCCCAGTCCCATCATGTATATGATATGGTCTGTGTGTGTGTGTTTCTAGGAGCATGAGGATGTAAAGGAAGGCATTCTGGAAACCAGGCCATCAGTGAGGCTTAGGATCTAAATTATGCCTTGCTGATGACAAGTGGAGTTTTGTCAATGGTTTCAACGGGAGCAAAACTGTCCCTTTATACCCAAGGCTTTGTACTGGTTTTGGCCAGTCAGGCTGTTCCCTCATGCTCCCGATTATATCATCTGTCATAAATTAGAGACAAAAAGTTCTAAAGTTGTTTTAATCATCCTGGCATTCCTGGGGGGGGTTGCAGCTTTTGCTGTGTGGAGCAGTGCTCCGCTCTCCCATGATGTCCCACTGCCTCCTCTCAAAACCTCCTACAAGTTCAACTTGAAAGGTTTCTTGCAAGTGATACTGTTGTTGTGTTCACCAGATGTTGTGAAGCTAAATTAAAGGAGAGCTTGTACTAATGGAATTTCCTAGAAGTTTACAAGTGAATTATTATGGTTGGAAAACTTGGGCTATTTAATATATATTTCCACAGAGGCATGAAGGGAGGGCTGCGCTGAATAAAGTAAGTGTCTAATGAAGAACGGGGAAGGATGTCCTTGGTTTGCCTTCCCTTATTTTGAACTTGATGGAAAATAGATCAGCCTAAAGATAGATCAGCCATTCCTCTGTCCAGATTACATTAACCAAAGTGGTTTGTCAGGTACCTTTCCCTTTCTGAGAACAGGCCTGTTCAACAAGGATCTGTTAACTGCTAAAATATTTCAAGAGTAATTTTATTTATTCTTACTTAAATAATTCTGTAAAAATTTTGTTTAAATGTAATTTACTTATTTATTTGTGCTAGGAGGAAACCAATTCAATGACAGCTAGGTTGGCATGATTTTGTCTTTAACTGCAAGTATCACTTTATCATATTTGCATGTAAATAGATGCCAGATACCTGTGTCATATGAAGGGAATTGTTCAAAGTCATTTGCTTTCTGGAAAACAGAATAGCTCAGCAGGACTTGGAAGGCCTCTAACTTGATCTGTATTTTATTTAGGGTTGATAAAATTGGTCTTTGCAAGTTTAGAACCTCAGAGTTGCCCTGAAGGATGGCTGCCTCCTGAGGCCTCTTGCTGATTATTGTTTAATTGTGGTAAGATGTAATAAACAGGAATGGGGAAAGGAGACCTGGCAACACTGTAGGGCTACAAAAAGTGCTTATGGGGCTGACTGAATGGATTTCTTCACTTGAGAAGTCAATGCTTTAGTAAAAAAAAAATAAAACAGGAGTATCCCTTTCTCCACTAGATATTTGTGACTGGAGAGTTAATCTTCCTCCTCCTGACACACGTTTGCTTCTACTTATGTATACTGTGATTGCGCAAGTCATGAGCATCTACTATTATAAGGCAGGGCTTAGAACTAATTGATTACATGCTTAAGTCTATTCTCCAGGCACCCTCAGAAATGGGGAGGGCAGCCAGGCTCTGCTGGCTCTGGTGGTGTTATTGTGATTGGCAGAGGGTCTGATCTTGTCCTTGTAGAGATCTGGGTTGAGGTTCAAATGGCTCTTACCTGTGAACTAGATGACTTCCAGTGGTATGTAATGTGTGTTTTTTGGTTTCGTTTGGTGTTCTTTTGGTTACATTTGGTGAGTTCTTTGGGCTCCCAATAGCTTGAGCAATGGAGCATCACTTCAATAGCTCACACCCAGAACAAAGGGCTCTGAGAGCTGGATTAGACCAGAATGTGTCCAGGAAAGAGTATGAGTCTGTGTGAGATAGCTGTTTTTGTGGTGATCCTGTCATTCCCAACTGTGAAATACAAACTAACTACTGTCTTCAGTCATCTAGAAAACTGCAAAAAGTACCTGTAAGTTCGTGGCTGATGTGATCCCAGTGCAGTGAGTGTGAACCAGACCAGGCAAATTCAGAAAACTGGAAAAGAACCAAAAATCCAAGTGTATGGTGCTGCTAAAAGATTGGTGATCCTGGGCCTAAACCACTAAAATGCCTTAATCAAAGCAATTTGAATCACTCCAGGGCAGAGGTGAACTCAGGAGGATAATTGAAATGTAATTTGTCTGGATTTCATTTTATCTGAAGCTAAGTATTGAATTTTCCTGAGTCTGATTTCTGAAATTATTTCAGTATGTCAATAATTACCCAATTTTAATCCAAATTTCTTTTTAATTTAGCTTTTGTCTAGGAATACATGCCTGTGTACCTGCAGGATATGTGCATTCCTGCTTGTGCATTTATAGGAGGTAACTGTGTGGGTGTGTGTCATCAGACTTGGAAGACCTGGGCATTGTTCTTGTGTCATCTTCCCATAGTGTGGCTTGCGCTTGCCTTCTGCATTCCCACTTGCTCTTCTGTCTTGCTTATGGGTGCCATAGCTTTTGGAAAAAAGCTTGCTGTGCTTTGCTTTTCCAGGTTAGTTTTGTGGTGTTTATACACTGTTGATAGAGATGGTGACTTCTGGCGCCACTAAAATTCAGAGAAGGGAAGAAACTTTAGGGAGTATTCCACTGCAGGCTTATGCTAATGATTAGCAAAGAAAATAATACTTGTAAGCACTGGAGTTTAAAATAACATTTGTATGGTTTAAAGTGATGTCTAAGCCCAGGCAGATATGCATTTTGTGTAATATTCCCTGGGCCTTGCATTTGATCATCTCTTTTGCAATTTCATAGATGAGACAAAGAGGGCTTACAAAATTACAAAATGAAAATATAAACCTTTAGAATCTATTTTTAAGTAATGTTAAGTGTGATGGCTTCGTAACATTAGTAATGGAAAATTACTGAGATGCAGCTAGAGAACATGCTGAGAATCCTTGTACAAGATAAACTGCTGTAGTTGAC
>JASSUY010026201.1:0-11167 GCA_032466535.1 Forpus xanthops | reverse complement strand
TGGATGTGAGGAAGAAATTCTTTAGTGTAAGGGTGGTGAGGCACTGGAATGGGTTTCCCAGGGAAGTTGTGAATGCTTCATCGCTGACAGTGTTCAAGTCTGGGCTGGACACAGCCTTGGTTGGCATGGTTTAGTGGGAGGTGTCCCTGCCCCTAGGAGAAGGGTTTAAACTAGATGATCTTAAGGTCCTTTCCAACCCTAACTATTCTATGATTCTATGATTCTGTGACATTTGGTAGTTTAGGAAGAGAGGAATTATGCAATGTTGAATGGCACTGATCCAGGAAAAAGACGTGATAGTCATTGTTGAAGCCGATATTGGGATCTTTGTCTGCCCTGGCAAAAAAAAAAAAAAATCCACTTTTCTCACAGTTAGGAATTTTTGCTTAGTTAAGGATTGTGCAATATTATGCACATACTTTGTTGAGCAAATGAATTGAATAGTATGTGAAGGTCCTGTAAACAGTCCCTATATGAAAATACAGAATATGGTATTAATCCTTGGGTTCAGATATTATCTTCTGTCTTCAAATTTATGTAACTGTAACACTTTCCCCTGGGATGCAGTATAGTCTACTCAATCCTTGTCCACAGAGCTTACAGTCTTGCTTCTTTGGTGGGAAAAGGTGCTGAAACATCAGTTTCATGCTACTGGGTGGTTGTGCCTGATCACTGTCACAGGAAATAATTTGATGAAATGTTATCTACTATTACAGTGAAACTGTACAGTTTTCCAACCCCAAAACAAAATCGAACCCTCACTCCACAGCAGTCTACTGTGTATGTGAGTTGTTACTTAAATGTCCTTTCCTCCAACATCAAAGATGACCTACCTAAAATATTGCCTGCCGCATAGTGGTATCCGTTGTAAGCCTGTGGCAATATAAATGCTAAAGAAGCCCCAGAGTGCAGTTTGAATTGAGGCACACAGAGTGACCCAGCAGGAAGATTAATGGATCTAGATAGCCTCTTGATCTTTTCAGGATATTAGATCTCCCTTTCCCACTCCTTAATTTAGGACACTCTCCAAATGGCTCCCTCACTTCATGATGACCTCTTCTCCGTTGCCATCATGATTGTATGTTAGTCTGCAGCTGACTCCACAGGAGACCAATTGGGTTTCCCCTGGTCATTACAAGTATTGAATGCTTGCCAGATACCAAAATTGTTCATGTTGCATCTTTTGCGCAGTTGCTTCATTATGAAAGTCCTCAACTTAAAAGCAGATTCCTTCATTGTTACTATTTTCTAATCCCCGATACCTACCATGAGTTTTTGATTTGTTTCTGTTTTGCAGTGTTGCTTTTGTTTGTTTGGGAGCCGAACCTCTGGCTGTAAGTGCTTATGGAATCATAGAATAGTTTCGGTTCTAAGGGACCTTATGCTCTTCCACCCCCCTGCCATGGGCAGGGATACCTCACACTAGACCAGGTTGCTCCAAGCCCTGTTCAACCTGGCCTTGAACATTGCCAGCAATGGGACAGCCACAGCTTCTCTGGGCAACCTGTGCCAGTGCCTCACCACTCTCACAGTAAAGAATTTCTTCCCTATATCCAGTCTGAATCTCCTCTGTTTAAGTTATTGAGGATCTTATGCCACTGTGGGAAAAATAACCATACCAGCCCAGTTGTCAGGAGGAGCGGGTGAGGAGCTTCCCAGGTAGCTTAAATGCACATAGCACTCTGGAGTACGATACACAAGAGTAGAATCTTCTTTCATTGTATAAACAGTATTCTAGAATTGTATCTTCTTTGATACTTTGATTCCTGCCACTGTAAAATGCCTTCAAATCGGCTGCTTTGGTGCTGATATGATCTTTCGTCCTCATTCTGGAAACTGTCATATTCAATAAGCAACCTGATTAATCAGTGTGTGTTGGGACATACTGGTTCAAATGGGTAGAATGATACAGGCATGTGCCTGAGCCCCTTTAATAACTGAGCATAGTTTTGTTTCCAGGAATTGCCGTTTCACTGCAGCAAAGTACACAATCAGCTCTGGATGGTAGCACTTCTTGCTTGTTTTTCTTCTTTTTTCTTTTTAATGTGGTTAAACTGAGGTTTTCCCTTTTCCACCGTCTCAGTCCTCATGGTTGTATTCTTGCCTTTGAATCAGTTCCAACTGCTGTTTTGCTGGTCAGGGAGCCACTTTTCTTGAGATGTGCGTGTTTGAATGTGAGTGCATTTTAAAAAGGAATTGAGTGTTGCTAGAAATCTCAGTATGTGCAAACTTCTCTATGTAGGGACCCAAATGTTTTATTATATTTTAAAAATGAAGGTGCTTTTTTGCTATAGAGTATCCAATTGTTTATCACAATAGACTTCTGGTACTGGGATCTAAGAAGTTCTACAGTACTGTAGGGGTCTCTTGGAGCTGAAAGGGATGGTGAGGTCATGGTACCATCTTGGAGTATCAGGTAAAATCCTGTTGTTACAGAAAAGAAATAATTTAAAACAGTTTTTAAACAGAAACAATTAGTCATCAAATTTAGGAAGATACAGTTTTCTTATAAATTTTATACAAAGCATGTAACAGCAGTAATAGATGATAAAGGACAAGATAATAAAATCATACATTAAAATAAAACCAAGTATCTAAATAATTAGACATAAACTAGTCATAAAATCTCTTGTTATAATGAGATGTCTATTGTTTTAGTTATAAGATGTTGTAGTATTGTTCCAGTTTCTTTAAAAAATGGATAATCTTTGCTTTTACACTGCCAGGTGTTATATTCTTATGCTAATAGCTCTCTTATTAAGTTCAGTTATGCTGATGCTGTGGATGTGTGTCAGTTTTGTTGATTACCATCAAAAACAAGGAAGCCTCTCTTGCTTGCTAAGTTAAAGGGTTTTCCCCATCTTCTAAAATCCAGCATGAGTGTTGCACTATCCAGATATTATGGCCTCCATTTGTATCTAGTAGAATTATTTCCATTTTGAAAAGAAAAAATTATAAAAAAAAAAAAAAAAAAGGAAGTGCAGATATCCCCTGATTTTCCTATGTGTTCTTCTCTGTTGTTTCTGGAACTACTGAGGTAAAAGAAGCAATCAACATTTTATTTTTGCTAGTATTGCAGCTGTCTAGTTCTTCTAAACCGCAGATTAATCAGAGATAGGAAAGTTTGCATGAGGCATTGTAATAACATCAAGGTGTGGAAGCACTGTCCTTCTGAGCATGCAAGGATTCAGAATACTTTGAATATCATTTGCTCACAGTCTTTTTCATAGTTTATTTTTCTCAGTTTGCCTCTGACAGCAATTGAAGGGGGAGGCCTGTATATGCAAATAACCATGTTATTGTCCCCAGCCAGCAACTCAGCCCCACAGAGCTGCTCCCTCCCTCCTGGTTGGATGGGGGAGAAAATCAGAAGACAAAAGTGAAAAAAACTCTTGGGTTGAGTCAAAGCCAGTTTAATAGGTAAAGCAAAAGCCACACACACAAAGGCAGGAATGTGTTCAGCCATTTCCAGTCATGCATCATGGTGACATGGAAAGACAGACATCATCACTCTGAACATCCCCCTTTCCTCCTTCTTTGCTAAGCTTCACATTCTGAGTGAGCATGACACCACGAGACATGGGATATCCCTTCAAGCATTTGGGGTCTGCTGTCCTGTCTGCTTCACTTTCTACCTGCTGTTGCACCCTAGCCTCTGCATTGGTAGACTGAGGAGCAGAAGAGGCCTTGACTTTGTGTAAGTGCTGCTGAGTGATAACTAAAACATCCCAGTGTTATCAACAGTGCTCTAGCACAAATACAAAAGACAGCCCATTACCAACTACTGGGAAGAAAATTAACTCTTCCTGCCAAAACCAGGGCAGTAATTCACCATGTCCAATTGCTTGACTTAGAGGAACTTGCTGGTTTTAGACTTTTTCAGTACTCTTATAGTGAGGAGTAAAGGGCAAAGCGTAACTAAACTGGCAGTTGAACACATGGCAAAATCCTTCTTTTAGAAGGGACGCCAGTGCATTGCTGATGAGTGTTGCAAGGGTATCTTGGTAGTATCATACATTACGATAGTTGCGCACATGCACGTAAACATGCACCCACAGAGTACCAATGTGGTACATATGGTACCAAATGTTCTGTGCCTCCCCCTTAAAATATCCCAAATCTCCGGCTTGTGTTTCTGATGCCAGAGGTTGAAGGTTTCAGTGTGCTGCTTGGAAGACAGTGGGCTGTCCTGATAGGAGGTGTGTGCAGCTGTATTTCAGGCTTACTTTAAATAAGGTGGCTTTTGGAGAAAGTTGTACTCTTGTCTCCTTGGCTGCTCTTTAGCAATTTTTTCTATAATTAGCAGTAGTACCAGTAATGCAGGTAAAAATCAAGCCTCTCATCAGTTAATGGTAATGTAGGTACCAGCACCTTCTTTCCCATCAGCGCTATTATCTGGGCTTGAATAGCAAATTCGTTTTACAGTGGTGACCACAGAGTTTGAATTCTGATGATTTTGACAGTCTTTGTCCTGAATGTGGTACAATTGATCTCTGACTGACATTGTGGGGTTTTGTTCTGGGCCTTTTTATTGTTGTGTTTGGTGGGTTTTGAGTTGTTGGATAAAATAATAACAGGGCTTGAATAATGCAATCTTAGTAAATATATCTAAAATTCAGTATGCTTTTCTGTGTTGAAGCTTTGCAAGCAAGCAAAGTAAAGGAAAATAAGGAAGTTTACTTTCCTGTTTTTCCTTTCCGTATTTGCACTATTAGAAAGTACTAGACTAAAATGTGAATCCAAATTTCTAAGGTAAGTATATTCTTGTGAATAGTGCATTTTACAATAATAAAATTGTTTTACCTGCTGAAATGTTAAATATTTTGCTGCTGATTGTACAAGAAACAGAAAGATTGAACACTTAATTTCTAATGTGGAAGATTTTATTTATTTATTAACTTTTTCTCAAGTGAGAATATCTTCCAGTTTCTTAGGAGTTGTTCAAAAAACAAATTGGAGTGAACAAAATTATTGTTGTCATCCTTGGAATAGTTTTGTTACAAATTTTCATGGTATATGATCATACTGTTCACAAGAAAATTATAATACATGCGGGTAAGGTAAAAATTGAGAGCAAGTGAACCCAGGTGATGAACTTTCTTTCTACTTATTTCTGACTTTAGTGTGCCAGTATCAGACTATTTAGCACCTCGAGTTCTTTGTGCTTTGCTGTGAAAGAGTTAAATTTGCCTATATAGGAATGATTTTTTTAGTTGCATAAGTGGATACACCTTTATCATCTGAGGTAAATTTTAGGCAATAATTTGGTTTATTTCTGTAAATGTGTTTAAATGAACAACTGCACCTCTAATATTAGCAGATCTTAGTGTTACTGTCTTTTAGGCACATGTTCAGTCCATGTCTGTTTCACATCGACATAAGAAATGACTTCCTGCATTACATTGTACTAGCGCCTCATACAGCCTTTGCTGTTCATTTTGCTATTTAAAATGCATGTAGATTTTTCTCAAGTTTCATCTCCTTGGAAGGTCTTCAAAGTAAGTCTGAAGGGTTACAGACCCTCTCTCATTTAAATCAGTAGGAAAGAATACTGGTCATAACAAGGAAGAACAACATTGTTGGTTTCTTTTGATCTCCTGTCATGTGGGCTCCTCTTGTTACTTCCTGTGTTAGTTTTGCCAATACATATGAGAGCGGTTTATGGTGGAGCTTGAACCATTGAGGATCACTGTGTTTAGATTCCTCTGACTTGCTAAGGGAAAAGCCAGTCTTATTTTTCTTTTCATTTTCATTAATGTCTCAGGCCTGATACTTGTGCAGTAACTGTGGTGGTAGTGTCTGAGAATGGGGAAACCAGTGATATCATAGTCAAAGACTGGTTTTGGGGATCCCCATAGGATGTGCTTTTTCTCTCACTCTGCCAAAATGCCAGTGGTGGATTTTAAGAATCTGGAATGACATTTTAAAGAGTAGGAAGATTTTAGGGCAATAACATATTCCCCTTTTTTTCCATTTTAAGAATTTGCTCTGCTGATGTTTAATATATAAGAAGTGTGAATAATTTAATAAAAAAACTGTCTCAAATGAGGAATTGAAAGGGAATTCCAAATGCATGTTATAATGTAGTACTCTTGCAGCTTGACACTTCTGTATGTGTGGTCTTTCCTGGCAGAGTGCTGAAAAAAGAGTAAGAAATACCCCATGTTAGGACTGTGGAAGTGTGCACACTTACGAAAGATGGGCAGACTGGCAACAAGAAAAGCATGACTGGCGTCAGGAGATGACTTCTGTTTCTTATGATAGCTAAACATGTGAACTGGATGGTGTTTACTACAGAGTATGTGAGTAGCTGGATTCTTCTGAAATTGCTTATGAAGTACTTGCTCTCGTGCTGATGCTGTGTGTGGTGCATAAATGCTTACAGCTCTGTGATTGTTACTGTGTATTAGTGGCAGCCAGCTGTGTTCCTTGGTGAGCTCTTGGGAAACTGTCAGTGAACACTTAATTTTACATTGCACTGTACTGTTTGTTTTGCCTAAGAGATTGTTGTATACTCTTCCTTCAAGTGGAGGGCTGTGGGAACCATTTCTTTACAGCTGAGATATAAAAATGTGAGCCAAGCAAACTGGTACTGCTTCTCCTTCCTCTTGTCAGAAACACATATTGATCTAATTTTCTAATGGGCTGTAAGGGTTTTAGTTAAACTTTTGTAGGGAAGACAGCTCTGTATGTTTTCATGTTTAAAAACTACTGTCACTTCTAGTATGTCTAGCCTAAGAAACACAGACACTGGTTAGTGCATAGAGTAAAACACACAAGTGCATACAGTAAAAATAGACACAGATAATGCAGTAGAAAGGTGAATTTGGTGTTTACGTTGATCATTTCACAACTAGGAAATGTATACAGATAATGAACTAAGTAAAAGAATTGGCCTTGCATCTGACAGTTGATTTGGAAATGCAGAAATTTAAGGAAGGTATTTTGCATTCCACTAATCACAGCCTGGCAGTTTTTCATATATAAGGATTTGTATGATTGTTTTTAATGCTAAATTTATGTCTCAGTATGTATGTGCAATGCATCTGAGTTGCTGACACTATGATCTACAATTTTTAATTCCTTGTATTTTGCATTTAAATTATTAACTATAACTCTGTATTACAGCACATGAGGGAGGAAATGTTAAGCTGTGATTCCAACAACAAATGTTAAATGAGTATATCACATGCTTTTAAAATAATAAATTTAGGAGTGTATGAAGATTTACAGACTATTCCATATTCACAGTGATGCCAAGTTAGAGCTAGCTTTGGAGTAATCTCCAGGAACTCATCAACAAAGTTTAAGTTGACAAGCAGGTATTCTTTATTGTGACGGCCGGAAACACGGGGGATAGCTCCTTCTAGCATGTCCCTCCCAGTCATCAACCAGGCTGTGATTATATTGTCCTTAAACATACTTATTAATTAGATTACATACATATTCATTGAGTCACTTATACATTACATCATAAAACATTGTACCACGCATTCATCACTTTGTTTTAGGAAAGGTGTTCAGTCTTCTGGACTATAATCTGGTTATCAAAACACCTGGGTAGATTGTGTGGAATGATAAGAGAGAATTCATCTTCTCTAGTGTATTTAGGTACCACTTTCAATATGTGGTTTACTAAATGATTGGTGTGTTATCTTTACATGTATCCTTTTGCTATGGTGCTAATACAAATAAAATCTGTTCTTTTAATTTGCTACTCATTACTGTGAAACAATAGGTACTATTATGAGCTTTGCCTGAGTGGCAGGTGTTGTTAAATCTTTGGATAGTAAACTGGAAATACTAGTCTTTTGTTGGCAAGGAAATTAGGGAAATAATTATTTGAATATAAATTGCCTGCCCTATCACTGAGCATTTTTATACAAATTAGGCAAAATAATTTCCTGTGATACTTTTGAAATCAAATATGGAAGTGAATAATGTTTTTGAAGACTGTTTAGATACAGAATGTCATGCACACTTTAACATTTGGAAGTATAGAATACTACTTTAATTTGTCATATTCATGTATAGGCAATGTTAATTTGTTATATAGCCCAATTAGATAAGGAGAAAATGTTGAGGGCATTAAATCCTAATCTTTACAGAAATGCATTTATAGAATGCCAGCAGATGTCAGTATGTTCTTGCCAGATAGCCTTTTGTTTTTAAGCAATAACCTTCTTTCAACTAAATCATGTGGGAGGAAGTAGCAAGGGTTGTAACACTGTCTTAATGCAGGTCTGTTTAATTCAAATACGTTACTGAAGAAGGTTTTGGGTTTTTTTTTTCCTTTCTGTTTTTCTAGACCTGGGCTAACACGATGTCTATGCACGCTCCAGCTCTCACTGTATATAACTGTTCATCAGACTGCTGAAAGAACAGTTTAAAATACTTTGCTGAATGGGGGTATATTGCTGATTGTTTGGCACTTCCATTTCTAATTGAACTTTTTTTTTCTCTGTAGAACATTTTGTATATAGATTCCCTTCATATATTCTGAGGCATTTGGAAAATGTTGGCACAGTTCTTTCTGTTTGCATATCTAGTGAGTGTTTGAACTCTGATGTGCTTAATCAAATCTGTATCTGGGAGATTATTTTGTCACTGTTTATATGTGGTAATCAAAAACAGATGAGCTGTTTCTTGTCTTCCTTTTATTTCAAAAATCAATACCATTGTGGTATTGTGGAGAAGACTTTCCCTTCTCTGAAAGTACAAAATGATGCCACGTAGTGAAAAAGGATATAGGATTCATAGTCTGGAGTACTCACTGTATTAAGCTGATGTCAGTTTTTAAAATGATGACTTAAGCACATGGAAAGTTGCTAGGTTGTACTTTTAGGGTGGTCATCAGGCGATGCTTTAATAACGTATGGATGATGAGATGGAACCTGTAGTCCTTATGAAGTTTGCAGCCTACTGACAGGTAATCCAGAGTGAGTCCGTGCCTGAGATTGTTTCATGGGTAGCATAAGAGGTGGTATTAAAGCTACATTTAAATTTGGTTTTTTTTTTTTTTTCCTGTGTTTGTCAGTATTGTCTCTTTAAGGAGGGATATTCTGCACCTTAAAGAAGATACCTATTTTTCCTAAAATGTAACTTAATTCTTTAGTCTCTGTTTGGACCTCTGCCCATCTTACCCAGCACTACCACCACCAGAAGGGTAAACCCTGTGATTTTCAGTGTCAGTTGCCTGAAGCACATGGTGCCTCAATGCAGTAGGTGTTGGAAGAAGTGGTAAGAATCCTTTCAGAAAACGAAAGGCTATTTGCTTAAGCTTCTCTTAGGGAGCTAATATATTTACATTACATTTTGGCCTATACTGTTCTTCTTTTTTTTGTAAATTCACAGTCATAAAATACTGCAGCTGTCACTTGAGGCTCTTTAGTTACATTTCCAAGCCTAATTGTATTTAAAGCTTTCTCTTTCTTCAGCTCACTTTTAAAACAAAAAGAGTTTGCTGTACATGCATGACCTATTTATTGTGACTGATTCCTTACTTTCCTGTCATCTCAGACTGTGGGGTTTTCAGATCATTCAACTAAGAATCAAGGCAGGCAAACTGATAAGAAATATATTTACCTCTGGAGTAAAACAAAACCAAACCCATACAGTATTACTGAGGTTGTAGTTCCGTAAATATGACAGTTTTATTTTTGAATGGTGGTTGAAATGCATTTACCCTTAATGCTTTTTCTAGAGATGCTGATAAACACACCAAATCCTGTTAAATGTCATACTTGAATTAGTTCTAAGCAACTTTTTGCATAATACACTGATGTATTTTAATTCAGGGTTTGACTTGATTGCCTAGAGCTGAATGGAAAAAGTTAGAAAATTATAGTTCTCTTTTCATTTTGTGTAGGGATAAAAGAAAATTTTTTTAAAAAAAAGAAAAATGTAGATGTTTGAGAGTCTGCTTATGTAATGTTTGAGAATTTATCCTCTCTTTGTAGTGAAAAAAATAAAAGGCAAAAATTATTTTTCTACCACTGAACGAAGAAAAATAAGCACTATCATTTATTGTTTTGACATATTTTCTTCCATGGCAATGTAAGCACTTTCTGATAGTTGAGTCTTACTAATTTTCTCCTGAGTATGCCTTTTGAAAAGCTGCAATATATATATGTAATTATTTTCCTTGTGTAGCTGGCAGTGCTATTGCACCTTGGAGTCCTGAAACTCAGGCTCTTAGCAAAAATGGGTGGAATCTCCATCATGATATACCATACTTAACAACAGTTCTAAAAAAAATGAATTTTACTGAAATCCATGGTCAAACCAAAAGTCTTACTACAGCTTCTGTTTTATTGCATACAGAAGTTTAATTTATGAAGATTCAGGCTTTACAGTGGTTAAATGAAGGGAGTTGGGTTTTTTGTGATAATACAGACATACGGGTTAAAATACTAAATGTGAGCGTTTATATCTGGCTTTCAAAGCTTGCTCATTCAATCTGTATGTTGACATATGTAAGTTGAGAGCAGATGAACAACTTGATCATTTTGTCCATCTCTTTCATACATAAATGTGTGAAAATGTCATCTTGATCTTGGTCAAGATAGTAAAGAAGTAATACAATAAACCTTGACATTAATTCTGATTCCTCAAAACTAATTATTTTAAATAAATCTAAGCTCTAAATGAACTTTAGAACATTTGAAGCTTGTTGGAAGTGTATAAAAGTCTAGATGGGTTGGTCAACTATAGTACAAAAATAAATACAACTTCATATTTTCTGCAATATGTGATAGCTCTAATGGCATCAACTTTGTTAATTTTGATTCTTATAGCTTCATAAAAGCCTATGAAACTACCCAGAAAGAGATTTGTTGTGATATTTTCCAAATCTTGAAAAAACCCAAAGGTTCTGGCTAACACATGCCCTCCAGTACATTTAACCTGTTTTTTCTTTTACTTGCAATTTATTTGAGTTTTTTTTCCAACTCATAGAATCAAAGGATAGTTAGGTTTGGAAAGGAACTTAAGATTATCTAGTTCTAACCTCCTTCCCATGAGCAGGGACACCTCCCACTAAACCATGCCATCCAAGGCTATGTCCAACCCAGCCTTGAACACTGCCAGCGATGAAGCATTTACAACTTCCCTGGGCAACCCATTCCAGTGCCTCACCACCCTTACACTAAAGAATTTCTTCCTCACA
>JASSUY010026194.1:0-25339 GCA_032466535.1 Forpus xanthops | reverse complement strand
GCATCAGCCCACCTCACAAGTGTGTCAAGGTCCCTCTGGATGGCATTCCTTCCCTCCAACGTATCAACCAAGCCACAGAGCTTGGTGTCATCGGCAAACTTGCTGAAGGTGCACTCAATCTCACTGTCCATGTCACTGACAGATGTTGTATAAGACTGGTCCCAACACCGATACCTGAGGGACACCACTGGTTACTGGTCTCCAGTTGGACAGTGAGCTGTTGACCACAACTCTTTGCGTACAGCCATCCAGCCACTTCTTTATCCATTGAGTGGTCCACTTATCAAATTCATGTCTCTCCAATTTGGAGACAAGTATGTCATGTGAGACAGTGTCAAACACTTTGCACAATTCAGGTAGATGACATCAACTGTCCATCAGTTCTGTAGCCCCATAATAGAAGGCCACCAGATTGGTCAGGCAGGATTTCCCCCTTAGTGAACCCATGCTGGCTGTCACCAAGCACCTTGCTGTTTTTCATGTACCTCAGCATGCCTTCCAGGACAATCCGCTCCAAGATTTTGCCAGGCACAGAGGTGAGGCTGTCTGGTCTGTAGTTCCCTGGCTCATCCATTTTCCCCTTCTTTTAAAAGGGGGTTATATTTCCCTTTTTAAAGTCATCTGGATCTTCACCTGACTGCCAAGATTTTTCAAATATGATGGACAGTGTCTTAGCAACTTCATTTGCCATCTCCTTCAGGACTTGTGGATGGATTTCATCAGGTCCCATGGGCTTGTGTCTGTTCAGGTTCTCAAGACAGTCTCGAACCAGATGCTCCCCTGCAGTGGGACTAGGGTCTTCATTCTCACTGTCCCTGCATCTGCCTTCCAAGACTTGGGTGGTGTGGACAGAGCACTTGCCAGTGAAGACCGAGGCAAAGAAGTCATTAAAAACCTCAGCTTTCTCCAAATCCAGGGTAGCTGGTTCTCCTGACAGCTGCCGGAGGGGCCTACACTGTTCTCAGTCTGTCTTTTATTCGCTACGTACCTATAGAATCCCTTCCTGTTATCTTTAACAGTCCTAGCCAAGTTTAATTTTAACTGGGCCTTAGCTTTCCTAACCTGGTCCCTAGCTTCCCAGACAACATGCCTATATTCTTCCCAGGCCACCTGTCCTTGCTTCCACCTTTTGTAAGCCTCTTTTTTCCTTTGAATTTTCCTCAAAGCTTCTTATATATCCAAGGAGGTCTCTTGGCACTCCTGCAGCACTTTCTTCTAGTTGAGATGTATCGCTCCTGAGCTTGCAGGAGGTGATCCTTGAATATCGACCAACAGTCTTGGGCCCCCTCCCTGCCCTCTAGGTCTGTATCTCATGGAATCTTACTGAGCAGGTTCTCGAAGAGGCCAGAGTTTGCTCTCTTGAAGTCCAGGGCAGTGAGTTTGCTGCACGCCCTTCTCACTGTCCTGAGGATCTCAAATTCAATCATTTCATGATTGCTGCAATCAAGGCTACCCGGGAGCATCACATTTCCAACCAGCCCTTCCCTGTTGGTGAGGACGAGGTCAAGCATGGCACATCTCCTTGTCGGCTCCCCTATTAGTTGCAGAAGGAAGTTGTCTTCCACACAATGGAGGAACTTCCTGGATTGCTTGTGCCAGGCTGCACTGTCCCTCCAACAGATATCATGGTGGTTGAAGTCTCCCATGAGAACAAGGGCCTGCGAGCGTGAGGCTGTTCCTATCTGACTACAGAGCGCTTCATCCACACAGTCCACTTCATCAGGTGGTCTGTAACAGATCCCCACAGTAATGTCTCCTATTGCTGTTCTCCCTTTAACCCTAACCCGCAAACTCTCTATTGTCTGCTCACCTGTCCCCAGATAGAGCTGCATACTCTAAAAAAAAAAAAAAAAATCTAAAATCTAAACCATCCAGAGTTACACAAGCCCCACTTAAAATTCAGTATAGATAACGGATGAGAGAAATCTCTCTGCATTTGATGTTGAAGTTCAGTGGGAATCTGTGTTGTGGTCGGGCATATTAACTAGTTTGAATACAATTAGGCATACTACTGGATGCAGAAAACATCTGCGTGAATTACTAGACTTAGAAAGCTATTTTTTAGTCCAGGGTGAAATGCCACTGGGAGGTCACATTACTGCAAGAGTAATCTTAGAGACTTAAAAAACAACATACAGCACACCTCTCTTAAAATGGGTGACTTCAGGGCTTGGCAGAGCTTTAATCTGCTCATTTAGCATCATCATGTGACTGAAGGCATAACATGTCATACCAGGAGGGATTGTCAGAGGACAAGGTAGGGCAGTACAAGCTTCTGTCTTCCTCCTCTGCTGGATTTTAGAAAATCTGAACCTCAGTAAATCTTAAGGAATTCTTTAAATGCCTTCAGATTTTACCCCAAATTTCAAATACTTTAAATACTCAGCAACTTATGCCATCATGCTGACTTGCATTACATCTGTTGTTATGCTTCACTGCTCTGCAAGGCTGTGCATCTATGTGGCTGAGGCAAGCAAGCCAGGAGTCTTAATATATCAAACTGTGCTGTTTTCACTACACCAGACATGTCTCAGCCTGATGGCAAAATCCAATAGTCATTTGAAAGTCAATAGTTCAACTAAGTATAAAGGTGTTTCTTATTTGTGGGATGACTGATCAAAATATTTTCAAAATATTAACCATATTTTAAATTATTATTGTTTTCCATATACCATGGTTTTGATTTGGAATCATGGCAAGAAAAGCCTCTTGAGCAACACTTCCATCTCTGGTTGTAGCTAATGAGGACTTCCTAGATGAAGAAGGATTCATGGACAAATCAGAAACTCCTGCGACTTTCCTTTGGATGTTAGCCCTTTCTGTGAGTTTGTTTGCAGAACAAGGTAATGCTTGCAGACATATGTAAAGCAGTACTAAATCAAGTAGATCTTTGATTCTCTGTAGGGCTATAAATTATCTTGGTCACTACAGATCAGGCTAAGGCCTAAAAATTATGTAATGTATTTGAAACAAAAATATAGGCATAAATGAATACATGCATGGAATGCACCATGAACAGATGAAGTACTGTAATCTCTTTTTGCTTAGGTTTGGGTTTGTGCCTTGATTAATGCAACAGTCTCAGAACCGTGATTTAACCTTTGCACCACCTATGAGCAAGGACATCAGGAACGTACTTTTAACAACAAGATTAAGAATTGACTGCAGTGGATCTGAGTCTCTAGGTCAGGGAGAGCTTTCTGAGAAGTGCCTACTAGAACCTCACAAATGCCTTTAAAATGCCACTTTACAAAATGGAAGCCTACAGCTACACCTAAAATGAAAAGTCCCCATTTAATTAAATCTATCAAGCAACAAATTAAAGTCATTACTATTTGACATCATCAAAAAACTGTATTAAAAGACCAAATAAGGACTACAAGATGCAACTTCACATTCTTTTCTATATTTTAATACGGAGTTAAGTGCATGAATATTGTGATTCACATTTGTACTGTCACTGCAGAAATTATCACCATTCCTCAAGTTGTTAAAAGTTTGCTGTTAGTGACAAAGTGTAGCAAAGGGCTTTTGTATAAGGAAGAGGAGGGGATTGCAGACCTGCATGCAGCTATGTGCAAAGAGAAGAAAGTTAGTTAAGTTTACCTGACAGTCTGGCAATCTGGCCCCCTGGCTAGTTGTGAGCCGTGTGGCGGTATGGAGGCAGCAGGCTGCTGACAATCTATAAGAAACTGATAAATTAGACATATATACAGAGAGATTACAGAGCAAGGGGTTAGTATCAATAGTACACAGGCTAACCATCTGATGGAGAGATTTAGTGAGGAATGTGTTCTTAGTTCCTTATCTGACAGAAACACCTTTTTTCTGATAGTAATAATATTAGTTGTTGCTTTCTTTTTTCTTTTCTGAAGCAGTAGTGGAGACATCTTTTGGCTGTCTCCCCTTGGCACTGGTAAATTTTTGTTTACACAGACAGCAATAATGGCTGTATTTAAAATCTGGGTTTAAACTTTGTACTTCTTGTTCTTCTGCTGATGGTGAAGTTGTTTTGTTCAAATCTAATATAAAAAGTGTTAATGAAGCTACTCAAGATTTCCTCCAGAGAACATACATCCATACAACAATTATAGGTGCCTCATGGCTTTTGGTAAAAAACTTGGAAGAAAGTGTTTGTGACTTCTAAATCGTGCTTGTGAGACTTTTTTTGTAGGGAAAAGGAAGAAATTGATACAGGCTTTTTTCAGTTTTCTGTCTAGATTACTTTATCAATTCTCTGCCAAAGCAGAGAATAAATCACTTGCACAGATGTATTCCAGTTCTTAATTGATTAAATAACAGTAAAGCCAAATAATCCTTTGCTGCTATGTTTTTTCTGGGACATATATAATATGAAGACAGCTTAAAACTCAATAATATTTGTGGGACTTCATGAAAGTAGCTGAAGAAGATGACCCTGCTTTCTGGCTCATTAGTTGCTACCAAGATTTCCAGATCTCAAGATTTGCTCATTTTCTCCACCGGGGTCTGGCCTTCCATTCCACTGCCTGTGTGATTCAGATTGTTAGACAATGGAGTCACCAGGGTCCTTCTGAGCATTAAATCTATGGGTGATATTCTGACCATCTGCAAAACTATTGGACACTACGTTTTGTCTCCAGCAGGGTTTGCTAATCTGTCATCCTCTCTGACTGCTTCTACCTGGTTCTCAACCTGACTCTTCAGTGGAAAGGAGTTACTTTCCCCTGAACTTTAAAAATGACAGAACTATGTACTTGTAAAGAATTTGGTTTTGTATTTGTCAATTGATTGATACTTAAAGCTCAACACCAGAAATAATTTCTCTATACAACACAGATGTTTTTGAAAACCCTCTGTCTCAATTGAGTGGAAGAATGTGCAAGTAATTTGCTATTTTCTTCAGTCTTGAGATGACATCAGGTACAAAAACAGAGCAACATGCCTTCCTAGCAACACTGAACATCATATACACTACAGTAACATCCCCTTTCATTCAAACCCAGAGTGCTTCCCCCTACTTACTATGAAGATCTGTGCTGACCTCCAGTGGGTGGAAGCAAGTGTACCAAAAGGCACTTTTATAGGCACAGTTAGTGGTGGCACCATTGTGTCAGAAAGCAGAAATGGAATGAAAGGATACTGTGCCATTTTCTCATTTCCTGGGGTGGTCAATGTAGTCCTCAGTACATCTTTTAGCAGAGGAGTGAAAGATCTTGCAATGTGTTTGAGCCATGCATAGAAGAGTCTGCCATTTCAGTACAAAGCTCAATTAAAAGAAGAGGTGCTTGGGAGGGGGGGGACAGACAGAGAAGGCTAACTGCAGATGGCAAATGATTGTAAAAAAAAAATAATGATAAAAATAACAGTCTTACTCTAAAAAAACTAGCTTGTAGAAATCCAAAGCAAAATCTTCCTGGCAGCTTACGTAAGGTAGCCAGTGAGAAAAGGTATACAGAACAGAATGCTGTGTGATGAAAAGATGAGGACAGGTTTCATAATTACAGAAGAAATTGTTCTGACAGGCTTTTCCAGAACAATGCAAATATCTGATTTATGACCTTATTCCAATATCTCAAACATCCTGTGAAGATTTTAATGATGCCTCTTCATCTGCTACATTTGGCAAAATGCGTGAATAGAGCGCCAGATTCTGCAAGCATTATGTAATCTGGATAACAACTATTCGATGTGAGCAAACTCCCTCAACTTCATGTGAAACAACAGTTCTTTCTGGCACCAGCAATGCTCACACAATCTGTCTTGTACTAATATCAGTACAAAATCTAGTGATCCATGTGACTTCAAATGGCTGAATCATCCTCCTACATCCTCCAGTAGTGAAATTTTTGAGGATTATGCCAGGGAAGAGCTAAGCAGAATATATATGGCTTACATAGATGCATTTCAAATTCAAAGGAGCTCTTATCTACTTAAGTCCAAGAAACTGTGCCAGAGCTAGATTTATTCCTTCTATATTTAATCTTTTCAAGTATTTTGTAGGGTTTATAATGCTATTCCCTAATGTCATGACAATCATAAAATGACTTCTTTTTACGCTGCGTTATGAGATGAAAACTAGCAGACAGCATTCAGTCCTTCCTTTCTATTAAGGAATTTCTGCCAGTGCCAAGTAAATATTTATTTCTTTCTGAAATACTCTGCTGAAGGTTAAAAGTTTCAAAGATGCCTTTACTGATTTTGTGGTTAATATCACATACTACAAAAACAAGGTAAGAAAGTCATCCTCTCTTTTACTTAAATAAGTAAATAGACATTTAAAATTTGCATTGAAAGAAGCCTGTTCCCAGCATGTTTTACATGGCAAGGAGTTTCAGTTAAGCTGCAGAGTGAAAGGACTGTTTGTCATTTGTGTAGAAGACACTTAGACACAAATTACTTTTTGTGTTTTTTTTCCAAAACCACCACCAAAATGATTAATATTGTTATTGAATACAGACTATCTTATTTCTCCATCATCTCCAGTTGCTGTAAGGAAATAAACTAGTGGGAGCAGTTGATCACTTAAGACCTTTTACACTCTATGAACCTATAATCAAGAAATGAAGTTCAGTGACCATTTCAACCACAAAAGGTAAAGAAGAGCTACTGTACACAAAACTTCATATGCCAATTTTCACTGAATTATTCAGGTCTTGAGGCTGTAGGGATCCTCTGTCAGTACCAATACTACCATTGCATCTGTTGGAGCTTTGAGACTTGTCTCATGCTATATGTTAGGCCTGTTCAGATTTTCCAGTTCTTAACAGTTTAGCCATTAGCTGGCAACGGTGGTGTAAAGGGCTCAGAGGCTTCCTCTCACAGTGTAGCCAGTGTTGATTTTCCTGTGGAATCTAATGGCTAGTCCTAATCAGCTCCTGATGTAAGAGCATTAAAATACCTGTCTCAGAGAAGCTAGATCTGCTTATATGAGGACTGAATGTGATGCTATAAATTATCTGCTGAGGGCAAATCTCACACACACACACACAAAAAGTATTTTCCTATATTTCCTTTTGACTCAGCCACAAAACCAACGCATTTCCCTCACGTCACAAGGTGTACTCTGCCCTCCAGTCTGTGAACTGTGTGACTCTTATCAACACAGGTTTGCTTAATGGGTTATTAGTGTCTGAGAGATGGGCATGCTTTCTGTTGACATCAGCAATGTCCTCCGTGAAAAAACTACATGCATGCATCTTCAGTCCCATCTGCTCACTACCCAGCATACTTCAATGAAACATTTCAGCACGTTTTGACACTCGGTAAATTACTAATCTCTACACCGTGCTGTCAAAGACAGAGACTAGCAAGAATCCCAAGATAAACACTGGGGATGTGCAAAATGAGTAACTGATACATAAGATACTTTTAACTGTGTCTAGTTCAGTTACTCAGTGGAGAATTTTTTTCTCTTTAATCTGAAAAAGTAAAATTCAGAGTCAAAGAATAAATTAATCAAGCATATTTTACAGGTAGTTTTCTATATTTTGTATTTCTGATATGAAAACCATTGGGAAAAATCTTCTTGATAAAAGAAAAGCTGTCAAAACACTTATGGCAAAATGTGAGATTGAAGGTTTTTCAGTCTTTTAAAGGAAACTCTCCTTAGCATCCCATTGACCACACCAGGGCAACAGGAAGTCTTTCTTTCCTAGTGAAAAGGTTTTGAGTTATCTCACTTTGTATCATACCACCCAATGTCAACTGAACTTGCAAGGTTTGAGGAATTCAATAACATGCCTATGAAGATGTTACTGACAATTATTTGCAAAGAGAAGCTGTCTCCATTTATATGGTAATAAACTGTTTTCTTCCTCAGGACGTCCCTTTAATGGGAAAGTATGAATGGTTAATAGTGTAAGCCAAGAGTATTAGGCAAAGAACAAATCAGTAGACCTCTAGTTGTGTATAGGCAGAAACATGTTGCATCACACAGCAAATCCTACAAAGACAACTATTAAACCTCTCTACTCAAAAGTGAAGGAAAAGTAAAATTTCCAAACCTATGAAAAAAAAGTAAGATATCAAGAAGAATGGGACAGAGGGTACTAAAACACTCTGCCAGCTGGCTGAGATTTGTAGAAGCTTTCAAAATGTAATTGTCAGGATGAGAAAAGCCCTAAAACAATTTATATCCAGGAGTGCTGAGGACATAAGTTTATACAATTATTTCACTAGCTGATTTCACTTATAATTTATCTCTGTTTGTATAATGGATGCCAAGAAAACTTTGACCTTCCTCAATGTCAAGAGGAACTTCAAATGATATCGGTTATCACAAAGAACAGCTGGTAAGAGGACAGCTGTGGCTTACACAAACAATGGTACAGGTCAAAGATTAGAAGAGCCTCTCTCACTTCTCCTACTTCCATGATCAGTCTGGGATCTGCCCAGTGTGCCCTATGCACAGCGCCAGCTGGTCAGTCTGGGTGCAGCTCTGTGTTTCTGCAGACTGTCCTAAGAAGAAGAGGATAACAGTGGAACAACCACATAGGTTCCACATGAAGTAAGGCTGGTCTTTACAACCCCAGTTCTCTCACAGCAGGATTGACTTGGGCTATCCTGGCCTGGGAACAAAAAGGCCAGCACAGGGGAGCTGAGCCATGCTACAGAGCCATGCTACACAGCTACAGAGCTCTGTGAGAGCCAGCCATATTCTGGCACAGCTAGCATGCAGGAAGCCTAATAAACTTCACCAGGTACAAATTAGCTCCTGCAGACATTTTTCAGTACCCACATTCTCTGGGTTTTCCCACTAAGTTTTACCTCTGTTCCTACTAAACTGAATAATAGATCGTTGATTGGAGATTGAGAAATTTATCAACCAATTTATCAGTTTGGCTTAACTTCATGATAAAGCTGATCTACTATGAAACTTTTGTCAAGTCTTGGAAATAACCAGGTAACTCATACCTAAAGTTCGTTATTCAGAGAAACTTGGTGTCTGTAGTTATTATTGGTTGGAGAAGTTTCAACAACAATGAATTCTTCCACTATTTATTTCTTAGTCTTCCCCAAAATTGAAGAATAAAGCTTAAGAGATGTAAACATGTTGCTAAACTCCCATTTGCACACAGAGCTGGCGGAATCAGCGGTATCTACATATTGCATTAAGATGTACTAGGCTAGCAGTAGCATGCATCTAAAACCCCTCATCTCCTATCATCTCCATGCTCATTCTTTTTCTTGCAAAAGTCCCACTGTTTCTACACTTTCAAGCTGACAGAGGCTTCCTTCTGCTCCTCCTCCTCTCAGCTCTTTATCTTCAGGTCAAGATCAGACAGAGAAGACATAACAGAGAGCCTTCTATTAAATGCTTCTCAGGAATAAGAGCAGGTGATTGAGTTTTTTGGAACAGATAGGGGATTTAATTGCTATTTTCTGATAGGATTTAGAGAAATGCTATCTGTCCTGGTAATTTTTACAAACCAACTCATGGAGCGTTACTAACAGCTTCATGCACTACCTGACACATTACACAGACAGACATGGTTTAGTAGGTCACTGATTCTGTGGGTTTCCAGAGCACGTCAGGTTTCTTGGCTATGTTCTAGTGAGTTATTTCTTCTATAGAAGAGCTACAGTACATAGAGTGTTTCCCCCTTATTTTTTTATTCTACATGACTGGATTTCTACTTTCTTTTCCAACGTGAATTATGCTCAACCCCCACCAGTCCATGTGCTTCAGCAGCAATGTGACTGCTAGCTCAAAGTACAGTGATAAAGCTGTATCCCAGCCTTGACCTTTGCTGTAGCTCGTATTAATGATAATTGAAGTAGTGAAAGGCATTTTTCTCCAATCACAGATTAAAACCATTAAGAGTTTTCTTGTCAGCTCTAAAGGCTTTTTCACGCTTCCTATATCATTATGTATTTATGTTATTTCTCAAACGTTTTTTGTGAATGTTTTAGAAAATTCCTCATTAAATCTACTGAGATGCTAAATAATGGGTTAGTAAAATAGCAGAAATGGAAATGGTATAAAGGCTGAAAATATACATTCAGTTCCTTTCTTTTATACACAGTTCATAAAAAGTACATTTAGAAAGGTCTGATGATTCATGAAATGCTAAAAGACACACATTTTAAACATTTCAAAAGAGGATTAGAAAGGCCTTAAAAATACAGAAATTGTCACATTTCTGTCTTTGCGTTTACCCATCTTTCATGGAAATAATGTCTGAGATACACTTCAGATGGACACAAATCCACATCAAAAATATTTGCACTATTTTACATCTAAAGAAGGGCCTGATCCAAAAATTAAAGTCAGTGGGAACAGTGACTTTAGTAGGCTTTGGAAGAAAGACATCAAGGTATAATTACAAGGGTTCATAGCCCTAAAAATGCAGACAGGGACATACTTACAATCAGGGGTACTAATCTTGATTAAAGAATTGTTGGTGAGCTTACTCCATACATCACAACAGCCCAAGAAACTGCTCTATTAGAGAGCTAAAATATTAGCATGTCTAATTTAAACATAGACTTACTTCAGCTTTGTCTATTTTATGAGATGAGAAGCACAATATTGAACATTCCTGTATATTTGAAGGTAAAAATCAGTCATGAAATCACATTAAACCTCATCATAAAAGAAAATAAAGACAGATGGATTTGTTAGCAACATAAAGATATTTCAATAGCTGTTTTAGTTAATTGATAAGACTAGATTCCAAAGCCCTAAATTTTCACAGAAAGCAATAAATATCTGGTGACACACCTTAAAGATATGATGTGCCACCTGCATACCTGATTGGTTAGAAATAACTAGAAGTCTAGTAAGATTTTACTGGAAAACTTCAACAAATGATGCTAATATTAACCATTCCATCCAGCAATGACATCATAACTTAGATACAGAGAGAAAAATGTCAATAACCTTTTAAAGAAAATATACAACAGTAAAGCATGGATTTCACTGCAATCTTTGTTTTTCTTTTCCTCTTTACTGTTTTGAGAAAAAGATTGGGATTTCTATTAAAAAAATAGGTTTTATGTTGGAACTGCTTTGTTTATATAGTGAAAAATACCAACAGAAATTACGTGAAACTTGTAGAACTGCAGTGAATTCATGCTGTAATAGCTAAATTATATTGATCAGCATGAAATGTATGGTTTTGGTCTCATCAGTGGTAACTGGAAAGTTAAATGCAAAAGAGGAAAAGCATAGAGCAAAGAGGTCCTGTTCACAGTGGCACCAAGAGGTAAAAGTATATTTAGCCAGCTGACTTCTTCATCAGCTACAGCTAACTAATGTCCTTGGCAAGGATACTGTTCCAAATTCAAAATGGCCTCCACAAGGACAATGCACCATGCTTGAAATGGCATAAATATACAATGCTTATTAAGCTTAGTTAAATGAGCATATCAGATGAAAGACATGGCCTCGAGAGCAGAAAAATATATACATATATCTGTATATATGCACTAATACTGCTCATTAAGCAATGAACACATATATACACAAATATGGCACACATTTACAAAACCCACAAATAGAACAATGCAGAACAAAAAGTGAACACAGATAACAGTTAATAATGATTGAATTGTCCTTTTTGTGAAGAGCATCATGTTCATGTAAAAATAAAAAAAAAAACACAAAAAAAAAAACCACCAAAACACCCTATACCTGATTTTAAAAAAACTGTTAAAAAAAACATAAGATCCATTTTTCATAGAGAGGAGTGACAGATTAGATCACTACTGCATGAGCCCTGCAATAGCCAGTAGCCTGCCTGATTACACAAGCTCAGAGACATTGGGCAGGTACAGGATCACCATCAACACAAGCGCATTCTCCACAGATAGAAATGCAAAACATTTATGACTAAGGACTCAGAAGAACCACCCATGGATCTCTAATGGGGCAAAGGTCAATTTGCACTCAGACTGTAAATCTGAGTTCTCAGAATGAAGTGGTGGGGTTTTAAAAAATAATGGTTCTGACAAGCTTTCATGTTCCAGCTGCTTTGTATTGCTTGGATGAAGCAAATCAGACTTATCTGACTAATTCAGAGCAAACTAACCTGACTAGTTAAATATTATATGCATGCATATCTTACTTAGTAGTGGTGGTTCAGTTAACTGCTTTCCCTGCTTTTCAAGAACAAATTGTTCCACTTAATGTACAGATAAGACATCGTTATGAACTAGAATTCAGAATAAAATTCTGTAAGACAAAATTAGCATAGAAACTGGTATATAGATCCTAGTCATGTTGATTTTCTTTTTCATTAATCTATAACACTGCTTCACAAAGGAGAAGCAAGAAATAATTAAAACTGTTCCTTGTGTGACTTGAGCAATCATCAAGACCTACATAAAGCATCCTCCTGGCAAAATTCAGACCTGAGCTGAGTGTTCCTCAACAGAGTTTTTCCCCAATCATTTTAAAAAGAAGCTGTGCTTTCATCTATGTTCACATTTCTACAAGTCCTGCTGTTTCAAAATTGAGAAGTGCATAAAAAAGCAAAGTTAAGGTACTGGATACACTACAGCAGCAAGGCTTAGGAATACGTGAGGAACTTTGTGACAGTGACACTTAAGCTCAAAAGCAAAGCTAGGACTATTTTTGGCAAAATATTCCTAAATAAACAAAATATGTGTGCAGCTAAAGACCTCGAATTTTCACCATGCAATGAAAGGAGACAGAAACCTGCTATCCAAAGTTTATTCTCCCTACTTTTCCAAAGCTGTAAGGTACACAGGCTCACCTCTGCTAACAGCTGCTGCTGCAGAGAATGGTGTCAATCTAAGCCTCCCTCAATCATTTTCCCAACCCCTTCATCCAAAAGAGGGGAGGGCAAAGACAGCTTCATCTCCTGCTAAGGGCTTCTACCCATAATACCCTTTTGTAGATGCTTCCCCATATCTTCATGCTGCCTAAACAAGATGAAAATGCAAGAGACAGGAAATGAAGACAAGAATCTTGCCCTACGTAATAAATTCCACTTTAACATTATTTTAAGAAAAATATATAAAAAGGAACACGAGCTTCTGATTACAGTTTTGCAGAACATTTCTGATAATCATATCCTAGATGCTGCATTTTGAAAATGCTCAAAATCCAGAAAGAAAATGTTCAAATAGTAGAGCATACCCCTTGTCCCTTGATGATGAGGGAAGCCCAGACATTACATGGGTGAAATATTTGCCTGAAGAAAATTGTTCCCAAATTCAAAAGAAAAAAAAACAAACAAACAAAACTTGTTTCAATTTAATTTAGGCTTCAATCATTCTTACTCCACTCTCGAGGACACATCCTCAAGCCAAGCTATATTCTGCTCCTTAGTGATGGAATTTGGATGCTGCTCTTTTGCAACCTCTCTGATGAAGAAGCAGGTGTGGGTCGCTACATTTCTTGCTGGCTTGCTTGACTGCACAAATCATCTGAGAACAGAAACTCCTTCTGATATGAGGCTTTTAAGCATTCCCTATAAAAGCAGCAGAATAACATCCTTCAGTCTTCCTTAACTTTCAGGAAACAGATAATTAGATGGCAAAAAAAATCCTACTTGATGCATCATTCCTTTGATCTATTAATAACAGTAAGAAATCTACAAGAAAATGCTAAGAACAATGCTGAAAATTTCCTACTTAATCCTCAACCTGATTCTAACACGAGCCCTGTGAAATCTGAGTGCTCAGAAAAATCTCTGGTTGAAATCTCTCAGTGTCTCAGGCTGAAACTAAGGTCATGTAATGACATAAAATTCTGACAAATGTATTCAGCAAGACTGAAGTGGGACTGCTGTAGATTATGAGGACAACTGACAATTGCAACATAAATCAGTAAATTCAAAGATTACATATTTTATCATTTAACTAATAATTTTGGAAAAAAAATATTGTGTTTTAGCAAGTTATTTTTTTAATTATTAGTTTCTCCAACCACTAAACTGCATTTACAATATATACTCAGGGTTCTACACACAAAGGTCATCTAGTCCTTGGATTAAAATCTGTCTCTCCTTGGCCTGACACTCTCATGGAAAGTACAAATAGAATTAGAAGAGTCATCTAAATTTTATGTTAGAAGATTTAAATTTTGGGACAATCTGGGGAGTTTGACTACATAGAAAAAACAAAATACAGTCCTTTAAAAAGATTCAAGTGTCAACCAGAAAGCAAATCATCCTTATTCTGTTGTAGGATAAAGAGGAAAGAATTCAAGAGAAACTGACAGTATTTAGGAAACAGATTCCTTTTGATGGGGTAGAAAATTAGCATGTGGCCTTCCATTGCTAATGGAATACCAAGGAATTGCTGAAAGATCAGTACCATTTATTTTACATATTTTAAAGTTTTCAATTCTTCCCCCATCACAGCCTTTTCCTCCCCAGGAGCCAGCTCTTTGATTTATTTGCTGTAATGCTCCTTACGAAAATGCCTTGTTCGGACTCTGCAGTTTTACACTTCTTCTCTAAGTGGGTGTTACTTGCGTGGCACTACTCAAAGGCAGCTGTGATACTGCTGGCACTGAATCAGAGAGATAATGTTCTGGAGGGTATTGCTCAGCTTTCCAGAATAAACATTCACCTAAGCAGAAACCACTTTATGGGTTTTAGCATTTATATTTTCTTCATATGGGTTTTTTTGTATGACAAATTTCAAAATGGAAAACGAAAATATTTACCAGCAGGTAAGAGTGTGAACATTTAAAGGTTCTGCTCAGGCACAGAAGTAAAATAATTACCAGCTTGTTGTCAGAAGAAAGATGTCATAACCTTTGAAATGGCATGCCATTTGTATTTCCTTTCTATGCCTTGTTCACAGTGGATACTATATTTTGGCAGGAAATGAAGAACAAAAATTTCCTGCAAAGGTAAACCTCATGACTCAATTTATATAAACTAAACCTTCTATCATTTTAACTTTACCCTTTAGAAAAAAACTGATTGAATCCTCTAGAGCAAGCAGAAGACAGACTTTGTATAGGTTCCTGTATACTGGCAATCGTTCCCTTGCTGGTCCTTAAACACCTGACTCCTCTGTTCCATTAGGTTTATGACTTCCATGGGGGCTACCAACACAAACACCAGCCTAAGCACCACCCAGGTACAAGGGTGCAGCCTCTGTGGATGCCAGTGGGATATAACCACTGATACCACAGCAGGACTTTCCCCACTGCATCTGGAACCAGTTTGGGCTGCTGCCAGCAGAATGTCATCTCCTGCTACAGGAGGAGACATTTTACTTTTCAGGTCTCAAGAAGATGCCCAAATTCGATTGCATCTGCAGTGCTGGGAGAATCCCCTGCTCTGCTAACAACTCAGCACCACATGCGCCCAAGGAAAAAATGTTTACCTGGTGTGGCCACGGTTAACCTTTTTTCCTTGCTGAGACGGTGCCCATGGATGAATTCACTCATGGAAGGGGGGCCTCTCAGAAGATATGATTCTGTGGAGGTGGGATGAGGGGGGGCTCTTAATAATTTCTGGAGGTAGGTCCCTGAAGTCCTGGGATGGCTCTGATCACAAAGGGAAGGTGAGAATAGTCTTGCAGGAGATCCAAGAAAAATACATATGGAAACAAAAAGTTTTACTTTAATTATCTTTCAAAGCCTCACAAATGACAACATCATGTTAATTTGCTTAACAGGTAAAAAACAACTAGTGTTGCTACCCCATGTCATTTCCACAGCAGGGCACCTTGCCTGCATTGGAAATCCTGGTTCATATTAGGGGAGGAGGAGATGGTGTTGAGTTATATCTCAGCATCCTGGAGTTGACATCTACAAGGCTCACTGAATGCTCTCTTGGTTTTGCATTGTGAGTAGAGCACACAAGAAAAGGGAATGATTATGTAGGGTTTCTCTAAAAGAGAATCCTCTTCATCTTCATAACCATGGTGATCCCCACACCTGTACAGCTTTGGCAGGGCAGTCACAAGAAAAGAACTCGCTGCTTGAACAGCAAAATATTTGCATTAGGTTGTGAATGGCAGCCAACCCCCTTCCAAAGGCTGCTTGCTCCCATGTAAAAAAACTGATCTCAGTGAACACATCCATGCTTTTTTGTACTGATAAAGAACAAGTGAGAACCAGAGCTTAACAAAAGAGATGCAGTTTCTTTTGTGTTAAGCACTGAAATGCTCATGGAGCAAAATCTTTTTATTTCAGATGCTCATTATAGAAAACCCCAAGGAACACTCAAGGAAAATTTGTTAAAGAAAATACATTCACGCTAATATTAAAGACATACAAGATGCACTGAGACACTGACAGAATACAGTTCAAAACACTGCATTAAAGAAGAGGAAATGACATAGTGAGTAGGTGGATCAGAATCACATGTTGCCAGGCTTTGAATTTCATATTCACATCCCCCCCCCTCCTTTTCCCCAGTAAAAGTGTGGAAAAAAAAAATTAAAAATAATAATAAAAAAAGAATTACAATGATTACAATTCAGTGAACAACTTAATGAAAGTCTGGCCACTGCACTGTACTTTAAAGATCACTGCATGCATACCTTTTCCTCTGAGTGCCACTGCTGACCAGTAAGTTTGGTTGCTGTGGGCCCTGACTATGCAGGAAGAAAGTGTCTATGCTTGGCACGGTGGCTGATGCCTCCTCACTTACTTTAGGGCTGCCGATCTTGCTCTTTCCAAGCTTGCCTTTGCTGCGTCGGGACTGCTCATGATCGAACTCTAAATCCTCCAGTCGCTGAGTAAGGGCAAGTTTTTGCTGGATAGCCATGCGCAACAGAGAATTTAGGGTCTTCTTCTCATCCTCTGCAGCTGCTAGCTGTCTCTGCATCTCATCCAGCTGTGTGACATACTCATCACACCTGAGAAAAGAAACAAGACAGAAATCTGGGGAACAGGTCCAAGAACCAACTCGACCAGTTATTGCATTCCTGGACTGCAGTTACATGGGCAGATCCTGAGCCGAGCTTTTGTGAAACCTGACCCTGGAAGCAGGCAGCCCAAATTCTTCCATTCCCAGTTTGAATGAATGTAGACTTGGATCTGAATGCCATCACTTCCTGTTAAGCAAAAGAACCTGTACCTGTAATATCAGAGAAGCCTATGACAATGTCGTATGTTTTCCACTGCAGATAAAGAGCAATTGGAGGGGAGGTTTAGTTTTATCTCCACAAGTAACAGTATTGGGTGCTGGTTCTGCTAATCCATATCTACTAATTAGATAATATTATTTTCCATAGACAATAATATCCACTTCAACAAAACATTATAAAAAACAGTGAAAAAAAGACTGTAAGTACTTTGAATGCTAGACACATGACATTTTGTGAAATCAAAAGCCCTCAGTTGTTTAGCACCATTAACTGATTAGAGAAGTTCTATTCAGGAAATCCCACACCTGGAAGTTATTTCACATTTACTGTTAAATTTCTTGGAGATATGCTCAATGGCCACCTACTCCTTTTTAACCCTCAACCTCTTTTATCTGCATGAAAAGAAGATATAGAAAAAAAGAAAAATATCTGTACTATTTTTCATTTTATTTAGACCTCTCTGAGACAGATTTTGAAATAAAACCATCCTTCTTATGATTTTATTAGAGTGAAGACTGAATTCAATTTAGTTCCACCCTAAATAATGATTCCCGAAGTTAACAGGAGGAGCAAGCTTATCAGGATAGCCTTAGTCACTTTTTGAAGCTAAATAGCTTCAGTTTGTGAACAATAGACCAGCTAATCAGTAAGAGCCAAGACCGATAAATGTATACAAATGATACACAGCAGTATTGTCTGCCCTTTGGACATCTGTGGCAACATCAATAATTTTTAATGTGAAATATTTCCGCTTTCACCAAATCTCCTCCCCACATGACCTGTATAAATCTAAATGGCTTTGCTATGCAGTTACTGTAGTGTAACAAATAAGGATTTAACTTTACCAGTGTCACTCAGAAAACAAGCATAGAAAATACTTTTCTTCTCAAAATGTGTGATGCAATAAACTTTCGAATTATTGCAGACTGAGGGGTAAAAATGATTTCTGTGAAACTTTAATCTTCTCCTTGGGAAACAGAAATAAAGTATACTCAAAAATTCATTGCCATTCTTCACACGCACTCACATATATATATATCACTCTCCTTTTGAACAATTTCAGCTCTGGAAGCAAGATTACTAAGTCAGACATAGTTACATCTACAGTTTCAGTATTATCTTACTTCTACAGGACCTTAATAAGCATAAGTGTCTCTAGGCAAGCCTTGAGGAGATATTTCTGAAATATATGGCTTAAGACTGACTTGCACACCTATTTCTGCTCCAGGCCATAAGATTTCTATTGATGTTTCACCCAGTTTTTTGACAGAGGCATTAGAATGAAATCAGCATTCTGGAGATTAAATTAAATTAATTTGAAATAGGAATTACTATAATGTCTGTGTTATCAGTGTCTTAAAGGCTCATTCTTGTAACCAGGTGGATCCTGCATCCATGTCTTTTATTCTCTCCTGACTTTATTTTTGTCGAGGAGACATCTTTTTTTCCAAATACATTTTCTGTTGAAAATCTTAAAAAGGAACAATTGCAGCAACCCTGTAGCACAGTGCCATTGAAAGAACAAACTGCTTTGCTTTACTATCACAATGAACCAATTTTTATTTTGGAAAAAGATTGTTTTTCTCAGGCCTTAGGATGTGTTCTTGGTATTTAGGCATCTGTTTTGTAAAACTGCATAACCGAGCAGTTAAGAAACACGATCCATGAAGGTGGAATACTAAAGCAGACTTAGACAAACCTGCTTTTCATTACTTGCTATGAACTATATAGCAAGCTGGCCCTAGAAACCTTTACATACTAGATGCTGGTAACTGACCTTATACTCTAAACAAAACAAATCTTGCTAATACAACATATTCCAACTGTTCTGATTAATTATATTTCCCTCCTAGAAGTCTCCCCAAAACAGTGATCCCACATATTTGGCAGTCCACTGCAGTGTTTGGGTGGTTCCAGGCATTTGACCTCCATTATGACTCGAAGTTTCCTATTATTTTTCACAAACACATTGTCTATTGTCTCTACATTTTGTTGCTCAAGCATGTGGGGTGTTTTGAGAAACAGCATTCAGAAAGGTTAAACCTAGATCAGTCCATAATTAACTTTAGAAACCGCTGAATTAACAGACTCGTTTCTCTTCACTGAAATATTCCCTGCTATATGCAAGTGTGAGATAAAATGAAAAACGTTTCTAATTAGAAAAAAAAAGCATTACACACATCCGTATTGCCTTTTTGACCACACATTTTATAAACACTCATGAAGTCTCGACAGCATACTGAGGAAGAAAAAGGTTAAGAGCTCCTAAGAGAGATGACCACTGCGGACCAAGCAGGGCTCCAGGATGCACCAGGGCTCTGACCTGGGCTTTCTGAGGCATTCAAAATACTAGTGAACAAAAGGTTATTTCTTCTTGAGTAAGAGATCTTTGCCAGTTTTTCCCTTGACTAAGGACAGGTTTAATCTGCAAGTGACTATTAAACAGTGCTGTTAACTTGCTGTCTGCTGGACAACTTATCACCAGCACAAAAGTCAAGATCTCACCTATTTCTCGTTTCTCTTGTCTCAGAAAGGAAGCAGACAGACACATAAGCCTCCCTATTTTGTATGAACTGATCCAAGATGCTTATATAGCAGTTTAAGGGATTTCTAGTTCCATTTATCTCTAATCTAGGAATTCAAAACAAATACTGAGACAGGCTTATATGTAATTTAGGTAACGTAAATCATAACGAAGCTTGAGCTAAAAACCAGTGACACTGACAAGTCCCTGCTTTAGCCATATAATACTCTTCTGTTAATAAATACTTTCTCATCTAGGACCTGTCCAAACTTTCTATTCCACCTCTTTAGCACACTTCTTTAAACATTAATCATAAGAAAATGTCTTGATGGATGGAGAATAGAATCAATGCATATGTTGTCAGGACTGCAGTAACATAACAGATAATAGGCCTTGCTCTCTCCTTTTGAGTATCCCTGTTTAGGCTGGGAAAGCAAGTATGTGTACAGATGCAGTAAAAATAGCTTTCTGAATCTTTTTAAGGCACTGCTGTAAAGAGTAGTTCCTTCTCTCCTTCAGCATAAGACCTCCCTTCATCTCCCAGGGCAACCCCTACCCTGTGCTGGGGATCTAATGTTCTAAAGACTGCTTTTCATTTGCCCTCTGGATGAGCACTGGCCACCTATCTCTTCACAATCCCACAGCTCCCACCCTGGGTCAGCAACTTCAGATTGGAGTGAGGGGAAATAAGAGGAGCTGCAAGAAAAGCTCTCACTGCTTTTTCTGGCCTGGAACTACCAGAAGCAGCCAGGACAAAATAACCAGGGTAAAAGCAGGAGCTGCAAGTCTGGTGGACAGCACATGACCCTGGCATTGAACAGGAACGTAAAATCTGACAACCCCACACATCCCACAGAAAAAAAGTTTTACACACTACTGCTTTTTCTTTTTTGAGGGAGGTGTTAGGGGGAAAGGGAGTTTGAACTGAATTGAGGACATCTTGACAGGTCTAAAGTAAATTCAGAAAGAAATCAAAAGGCTAAAGAGGGAAGGATGAAGTTGTAAGGATCAGAAAGATTTTGTAAGGATCAGAAAGATTTTGGATTGGGAAAAAAACAGTCCCAGAAGGAAAAATAGCAAAAGTAGAAGTAAAAGCAGGACAGAAGGACTTCCGAGGTGCAGGAGAGAAAAACTGAAGAAAGAACTTAAGGCATAGAAGGATGTACAAGTATCACAGAAAAACACAGGAAAAGGATGCCTCCTGCTTTCTGCATAGGGGAGCTCCAAAGAAAAGTGTCATCTTTTCTGTTCAGACCAGAAACAACTGTGCTGTGCTTAGAACATGACACAATCTTTATCCAGTGCATTTGAAGAAGAAACCATATATAGTTCAGCACCAGAATGAACATCCATTTGTGGACCAAATGAACAGAAAAGCACAGCTTATGAAAGAGAAAGGCTATGGTTTTATCAAATAGTATATGAAATATTTTCAAATCTATAATATAATTCTACTATCAGAGAAATGTTTTCCCTACTGTACAAATTCAGAAGTACCATGTGATGCAGGATAACCATGGAAACCACTGTTTTATTCCACAGAAGACTAAACAACTGCTTTTTTATGCTGAAGGTTGCTATTTCATCTAATGCTACTGCATGGAGAATTTTACAGTCTTTTTCAAATGGATTTCTCTTCTTCAACAGACACCTAGAGTATATTAGCTCTCTGTCATTTAAACAAATGCTATTTCAAATGGACTATTAAGTATAAGTCAATTATTTGAACATTTGGGAAAATTGATTTAATTTTAAAGGTCATAATATTCCAAGCTAATGAAGAAAAAGGAATATTTTACAACAGAAAATTCTATAGGAGCACACTTACGTTCAAGACCTTGCAGTGAATTACTTTTTATACCTGTGCTCAGAAAACACTGAGCAAAAGTTAACAACCACAAGGGCAGGGATATATTTCACAGGCTATGCACTGAGTGTTTAACCGCTACTGCACGGAGTTTAACAACATCAGATGCTTTGGGTGGGCTTTATCTGTACTAGCATGAGACATTTACAAAGTAAAAATCTGTAACTCAGCAAGTTACCAAATTCCCTTTCCCATTCATATAAGAGAAATCTATCATCCTCTTAAGTAATAACCTCTAAAGTTTTGTAGTCTTCTTTTAACTTGCAGCTAGACGGTTTATGCTCCATGCAAGACCCTTGTTTGCTTTATGCTCATGATACTACTCTTTTCCTCTGGAGTTAATAGCCTTCCAGGAAGTCATATACAGTTAGTACATTCATGTATCTCCTAGAGTAATGAACTTGCAAATAAAGATCAACACATTCATTTCAAATACACGCACCCAACTTTCCATTCTAGAAGAAAATCATCAGATGCCAACGAAATCAATGGAACTAGCTTGGTTCACTCCACATGCTGAGGTTCTTCATGTCGATTATGGTGCTACTCATACTCTTCTGACAATGAACCTATGATGAACTTGTACACAGCACCAATGTCACGGCATGTAAATGTCCCTTCTTTTTCATCTCTCCTGGCTGCTGCAACTACTGTCACTAAGCAACAAAGGACCCCAGAAGGCTGGGAGAGATGAGATGGCACCTATATACCATATACTGGAGAGAAGTTGGCAAGAGGCATGAAGACGTCTTACTGTTTACAGGCTAAAGCACTAGCAAGAAATATGTATTGCGTTTGACCACAAGGTGGGGGGAAAGCCTGATAACCTGAGGATACTAATTTCCATTCATATTTGGGAATTAAGAATTTTTGGATGAAACTGTTGGAATTTAAAAAAAAAAATAGTTTTAGGCAACCTTTTATAAAGCAGCTAAACCCAAAATCTCCTCTGAAGAAGTTGGGGGAGAGGGCACAATGAGACAAGATTAATGACTGTCCTGCCAGAAGGAACTATGTTACAGAAGATAAGTGAAACTTTTATCCTGTGAAGGAGAAGAGAATAAATTAAATATCACATCAGGAAAAAATAAGAATTCATGCTGGAGTGGGAAATTGCAGTGGCCTCACAATTACTAGTGCTGGATTACAGCGTAGCGTGGTTGATGGAATAGATTTTTACTCATGGAAATTAATAAATCTCATTATAATGAAAACATGGGATTCTGAAGATCATCATTTACAGCTTTACATGACAGAGTCATTGTGCATTTCCAAATGTGAAAATCAGCCACATAAATCTACTACTTGATTTCCACTTTAAAAAGCCCTATAAATGCAAATATACTGCAGGCATATATTGCCATTTATAACACTTCACTCAGGGTTGTACTGACATTGCTATTCTCCAGTTTTATTTTCCAAGACACGCATCTCAGTAGCACTTGAAAGCTTGCAGGTTTTGCACAGTGTGCACTCTAAGATTCATTCACCTTTATCCGGCAAACCTCTGACCTTGCAGAAAACAATTTCTGTCTCTCTTCTTCAACATCTAAATCTATTCTCACTTAGCACACACGTATTTTCTTTTACTGAGCTAAACCAGGCAGTGACACCATTTCCATTACCTAGTTGCAAACATCGCTCTCAAGGATGAGAAGGTTGCTGCATCTTCCTTCAAAGCCTTCAATTCATTCCGTAGTTTGGTCATGGTTTCAGTCACCATGGCTTTTTCATTTTCATATTTATTCTTCAAATTGGCTAGTGCCACTTCAGCTGTCTGAAAACACAAACAAGGATATATGCTTATGAGACAGATTGCTATTTAAAGCAAGATACATACAGCTAAGATGCCATGCGTGATTTTACTTTTGATTGCTTGCATTCACATGGCAAAAGAAGTTAGATTTGAGCTTCACTGCACTGAACCCTTTAATGTCTTCTTTAAAGTTGTCCTCCATGACAGCAGGAAAGGAGAAAGCAGTTGGAAGGAAAAAACCAATTTGCATGCACTGGCAACAACTCAACACTTTAAATGTCTCTGTAACACCACGCAGATGTATGTTAAGGGCTCAGGCAAGTTAAGTTACTGCAGCTTAAGGAACTGTAGTAAGGAGTGTCAGTTGAGCTACAGTAAACTAGGTGTATCCCTTGACCATGTTGCAAACAGGATGCGTAGCACATGAGACTCAGCCTCCATCACTAAGGCTTGAACTAACATGTTTCACCTCATGCATCCTGGCAGCTGAAGCTTTTCTCAGGCAAGGTGACTGCCAGGACGTGGCAACTTGCTTTTATGCCAGAGCACAGGCAATATCTATTGTTGTGCAAACCCACATTATTTTGGCACTACAAAAAAAAGAATGAAAATAAGTGTAAAATACAATTAACACTTAACAGGAAAGCAATGTTTTCCTTAATTTTTCTGCTTTCTCCTTTCTTTTTTCAATTTCATTCCTTCAAATTTCTTCCACTTTCTAACCTACTGCTTTTAATAGTTACATTTGTCTTATTTTTTCAGGATTTGAACCTTCTGCTTTACCTATGAAATTTAGCATGATTTTGAAGTTAGTCAAAATACATAGTTTTACAGAGGCTTTATACATTTTAAATTATTGCTATTGAATGAGATGAAGAAAAAAGTGTTCATTTTACATTTACTCAGAGGGAGTTATAGTTGTTTCTTTCATGGTTGTTTTTTACTTCACTTAGTGCATAATAAGCTGCAGCTTTTCATACCAGGAATTTCCCCTCTTGACCCTGTAAGTTGTTGAGCCACCACCAGGGAAGAGAAGTGTAGAAGAACATTAGTTTAAAGCCATCAGCAAGGGGGCGTGACAAAACATGGTAATGACCAAACAGCTGGAAACCTATTTTAAACTCACTTTTCTGAAACTCAATGTATTTTCCACTAACAATGTCTCTGAACATATTAGCATCTTCTACTAAAATACACCTCTACTCTTTCATGTCTGAGGAAATTAGGACAGTTAGAAAACGCAGCATTCCAATATTTTAATAATTTTTTTGGTTTTGAATCATAAACTCACCAAGAATATTTTTTCTTCTTTCACGCTTGTATACATTGAGACAAGAAATTTTTTAAAGTCACTTGTAACTACCTGCCATTTTAAACAGATGGTTTCTTCCACGACGAATTCTAAACAATCAGCAGTACATATTAAAAAAATCAACTACTTAGGCATATATTCAAATAAATGCAGCTTTTCTCAACCTTGCTGACATGTGCTTTGGTCTAATCTGGGATGGCAGACACCATCTTATGCCTCGGCAGGATAAAGCAGAAATTGCCAGCTTTCTGTTTTCAGCTATGAGCAAAAATGAACACTTACAAATTAACATGGAGAAGAAGGATTAACTTTGTTTAATAAAACTGCTCTTTTTGAAGGGAAATTTAGGAAACGGTGAAACAGAACACAAATTTCTATTCAACAGATACGATTAAACCAAATTTATATAAGAACTTTCAGGTCACTAATGAGGTTGAAGTAATTTTTGAGAGCATGGGTGGACTTCCAGCACTTGACCAAGGAAAATGCTTTGGAGACCTATTAAAGCTAAACCAAAAATCCATAAACCAACAGAAGTTTGGTGCAGTGAAGGGACAAAAAGAGGAGGGGAATAATTACTTGCAAGGGAAGAAACAAAGACTGTTCTAAAGTCAGAAATCCTGCGGGATTTATCAGAGAAAATGAGAGATTTCTACTGCAACTGAAGGAAGCATACAAGAAGCTCAAGTCCTTTAACTGTCTCTTCATTAGTGCTCCAACATTATGACAAAAGGTTGGACATAAGTGTCTGTGATTAAAGGAAAAAAAACAAGTAAATGGGAAATTGTACACCTGAGTCAGAGCAATCCCAGGCACAGCTACAGGTTGGGCAGAGAAGAGATTCAGAGCAGCCCTGCAGAGAAGGACTTGGGG
>JASSUY010026193.1:0-16829 GCA_032466535.1 Forpus xanthops | reverse complement strand
GCCTTTTGACACCAAGCCTCCACCAATGAGCATGGTGGTGACTGAGGACCATGAATCACTTCTCTGGCTCCAGGACTGCCTATGTGACACTTTGGGTCCTGCTCCTGCCTCAGCTTCCACGGGGCTTCTCCTACACTTCCCTCCTCCATGCTGGTTACAAAAGCTAGATGTAAACCCAGGTCACTTACTTACATTATAAGGCTGTAGCATGTTAGGAATCATTTCAAACCAAAGTCCATTTGGCCAAACACACTTAGGTAAGATAAACTAATTTTGCCTAATATTTTCTAGGCAGGATTTCCATAAGAGCAACAGTATGAGATACTGAGGGTGCCAAGATCTGATGAATGATCAAAACAAGGGTGACCTAGAAATTACCTTTTCCACAGATGAAAGAAATTAATCAAATTGGACTTATCTCGAAAAACAAGCTCCTATTGGACACGTGACAAAAGCAAGGTCCTCCCTATGAAGGCAGTAACTGTCCTTGATAGCCATGGAGTTTACCTGAATGAAATTTTAGGGAAAAAAGACTTTAAAGAATATGCATATGCTTATAGTAAAATGATCTAATCAGCTCCAGGCACCCATGACCTGTGGTGGGAGCTTTCATCTCCATGAATACCAACAACCTACCTGGGGGAAACCCTGTCCCAAAATTATCTTCCTTTGCCTCAGCATTACCTCTCAATGGTTATGTATTTTATCCAAGCCCAGTCCCCACTCCTACCACATTCCTGATGCTCTCAGCCCTGGGAAGGGCTGGAGAAAGGCACTCGCCATACTGGGCTGCACTAATGTGTGATGTCTTTATGGCTACTCATCTCCCCCTCTGAAGAGATGTAGCCAGTGGCACTCCACCAAAGCCACGTGAAGACTGTATTTCTACAGCACATTGCACAAAAGCAGCAGCAGATGCAAAGCCTGGTGAGGCAGGAGCACACAGAGCTTTCCTGCAGACAAAAACTATGGAATTCAGGCAGGGTCTCCACTGTTATTTTCCCTGTTGGAGATGTGGAAAGAAATTGGCCTCATCCCTCCATAGGAGGATGGTCCCCAGCAGGGAAAGGAAGCCAGTGGCATGTGCAAGGAAACCAACAGCAGCTACAGTGAAGCTCTCTAGATCTGAACTTTGCTGTACACATAAACTTCATGCCCCCAGTCTGCCGGGTGGCCAAAGGGGACTGTGCATCTGCAGAGGTATGTATGTAGTGTTAACTCCATTGGATGCTGCCCCATTTTGTCCATGTCCCCAGGCTGTGGCCAAGCCCCCAAGCTGGTCTGTCAGCAGCTGTTGATCACTGGTCCCTGTGGAGGCTTTCAGACCAAAATGCAGACATAGAAAGAAATCTATATTTGATGCAAGATACTTAAATACAAACATTCATCAGTTCATCTTATGGCAGCTGAGGATCTGAACCTCTGCATGCAGGAGGGGCCAGCATGGTCTTAAAACATCTGCAAAGCTTCCAGGTCATGACTGAATGTTGTAAGTGCCACAACTGCACCATATTTCACATCTCCTGAAATTTAACCATCATTTCCAGTTAACTGCTCACTAACTGAAGTCTCAGGACACTCCGGGTGTATTTGCTCCACCCTTCATTGAATTCAGCATTTTATTACTTTTTTGCACCATTTAAGATAGAGTTCCTTTCATGTGCTCATGCAAACTTTATTCAGACAGTCCACATGTTTAAGATGTACGTTTTGCTCAGAAGGATGTTTTGAGCTCTTCAGTGAGTGCCACGGAGTTTGGCCTGAGGAGCGTGTTCCCAGGACACATGAGGAAAGAGTTAACACAGAGCCACTTGGCAACCTGGAGCACAGGAAATGATGGATCAGTGTCCTAAATCAGTATGCATGATAGCAATCACATAAACAATGCATGAGTGGGATGATGGTTTATACCATTTCAATATGCAAAAGGTTGCCTAATTCCCCCTCCCTCCCCCCAAACTGAAGTTTGGCATTAAAATGGACAAAAGTTAGCTCTTCTTAAGGAGAATATAAAATCTCAGATACAAAGAGTCACAGGTAGTACAGACACCATTAAGTGTTTTGAACTAAGAAATTGTAAAGAAAGGATTGAAGTTAATTAATGTTTCTTCTGGAGAATCTCCTTTTTGTTAAATATCACCTTTAGTTAAACACATCTAGGCAATTCCTAGGTTAATGGTACATTCAATGTAGATTATTTGAAATTTAGTTTGGAATTCATTCAAATTCAGTTCTTTTGTACCGCTGAAAAGCCTTCATTCTTGAAAGGGCTGATCTTTAGATTAAATGCTTTCCTCTCTGGAGGGAAACCAGCAGCCTATACATGCAAGAATGCAGTCAAAATACTGGCAGTGCAAACGGATTTCTCAGATGCTTTTCTCTTTTTTTTTTTTTTCCATTTTTCTAGAGTTTCCTTGGAAAATATGCTGTCTGACCTCCTGAGGGAGCAAAGCATCTTCTCCACAAATTAGGTTGGAGAGCTTGGAAGGAAAGCAGCCATTTGCTTTGTCGTGCTCCGTGGGCTGCTAATTTGAGTTTCTGCAAAATGGAACCAGCTTCAAGTGCCTCAAACAACTCCTATCAAGCACTGACATTTCAGATAAGGAGAACTTCAGCTCCTATGTTGTCTTTCTCTGCAGCTTCAGCAGGCTGGTTCTTAGCCCTCTGCTTTACGATATCACTGCATACTTACTCTAGCTTTTGTTTCCCATGCCAAGTGGCTAGAATTACTGGGAGGATTTCTATGCCGTGGGGAAGAACATGGGTTTTTATGAGGCAGTTGCAGCTCAGTAGAAGAAATGAAAAGTGTGATTTTTACAGGTCTCAAGGTGAGGAATAGAGGGTGTTATGAGGGTAATTTAATGAGGCAAAGTCTCCCCAGGTATTTGAAACCCTCAAGAGGCTATTGAAAGAAGGAAATTAATTCAAGAATGTCTTGCCAGTCAGGTTACGGATAACAGGAGTGGGTCTTGCTGAGGGCTATGAGGGAGGGAGGAACCTGGTGGTGTTCCCAGCTATGTGAAGTGGGCATGGCTGAGTGGTTGGTATCCAGAACCCTCATTTGCTGCTGAAGCCTGACAAATATCATGCCCTCCAAAGCTCCTTCTGTACTGAAGGTCAGGTCTGGTCCTCGCCCACTGATGCTCCAGCTCAGCTAAACCAGGGCACTGTTCCTGCCTGGTCCATACACCCTGGCTCCTGGACTAAGGGATGAGTGGGGATGCACAGAAATAGTGCCAAACCCACAAGTTTCACATTTTTAATCATGACTCGCTGAAGGACCTCAGTCAGCATCTGCAAGCACTGGTGGAGCGAGTCAGCATGAGGACTGACAAAGACCACCCCAGCCTCACATTGTCCTTTCTGAGAGGCTCTGCTGGTGCTGATCACAGAAAGAAACGCACTCAAGAGTCCTACAGCTCTTCACTGTCCGTAATAAAGTCACATCTGCAATTAAATCCCTCCCGCTACAAAAAAGCCATCCCAAAGCACCATATCAAGTGCCTTCTCTCAGCTAACGTGAGAAGTGACATTTCATCACTTGTGTAATGAGCTTAATAACATCTAATGTTCACTTAATATAGTTATTGATGGCTGACCACGAAATAAAGCCAGGTTGATAGGGATTAGCGACTTTAACGCCAAGGATAAGTGGGTTGGAAGATGGTCACTTTATTTTTCACTGAGTTCATTATTATTGCTATTATCCGTACTGCTGGTGATATTTCTACCGCAGCATCAGGAAGCCTTTGTTACTTACCAAGCTTCAGTTGACTTCAATTTTCTGAACAGTTTATTCTGTTCATCAGTCTTTGCTATTTTTTTAAGACAAAAAAAATAAACCCTCCCAAAGTAGGACTGTGTTACATGGAGCTCTTGAGGATGAGCACATTCTTATCTTCTAGTTCAGCTTCGTAAAGACAATGGCTGCTGTTTTTGTTGTTCTCCTAATCCTTTTAGTTTGGCCATCATCTCCAAATGGGATGCTGTGCATCAGCAGCATTTTCAAAGGTGTGCGGTGTTTGTACACGTGAGCAAGGGTTTTGATCCAATGTGTCAATGTATGTTGTAAGTTTTTTCTCACCATGTATGTTTCTTTCTGTTTTAAGCTGCTTGTAAGTCAAAGCAATTCGAAAGGCAGTTTGCTTCTGCAGCTGGGATCAGTTTCATTGACTCTTTGGCATTGCAACCAACACTGGTTTTCCAGGATGGGCCTTAATACCTCATGCAATACCAACCACCAAGCTGCCATGGCATCACTTTTTGCAGAGTATTGCTGTGCAACCTTCACTAATGAACAGAAACAGCCAGATTCCTCCCAGCATTGAGGAAGGAATTTTTTTCTCTACATCTGATGTCTTTCATTTCTGCTTTTAGTTATAAATACTCTAGTGCATGAGCTCAGATGAATAATGCTCACACTACAAATAACTAAAGCTGAGGAGCGCTGCATTTAAAGGTGAAGAATCACTTATTTCAGAATAGAAGGAATTTTCTTTCTTTTTATGTAGCATCTTTCAAATGTGAGCAAAGTCTTCTATGAAGGAATTGAAATGATGGGGTTGTGGTTTTATTTTTAAACCTACAAACTCAGGTACAGACTTCTATCCAGGCCAGGCTTCAATACAACATTAAATACTTGGGAAAAAAAGGTAAGGAGCCCTGTAACTATGAACATAAATATATATCATGTCAGCAAAACCTTTCTAATTGATCATTGTCTTCAAGCAACCTCATTGACACTGGGAAATTTTTGTCTTCAATGCATTTCCACCATTAAGAAACTTCTGTGATTGCATAGTTCAAATCCACATAGGCAATCTGATATTTTATTGTTCCTCTTTTGTGAGGCTGTGGTTACTAATGACTTAAGTAATGCTTCATAATCCATTTGTAGTCTACTATGCCCTTGAAGACAACAGATAATTTTGAGTCTTTTCTTTACGAAATAACTCATCAATGCATCTCTTCTTGGCAGAGTTGTACTGATTTAAACTCAAGAATAAGGAATTCAATAAACATAGGGAGAACTGGTTTTGAGTAACTGAAGTCCTGCAGGCAACTTTTAATTTTGAGAGTGCTGAAGTAAAAAGAAAAGCTGGATTTTGGATTTATTCTCCCATAAAATAATTTTGAGGAGTATGCTAAGAAAGTTATGAGATGCATCGATGATAAACATCTCTGACATACAAAGGGATTTATTCATTACAGACAGTATGACACAGAAACCCACAAACTGATAGGACTATCACACAGATCTTGCCCGTGGCCATATTCAGGATTGTCATCTTACTGCAACTATTTAGCAGGAGCCTTTCCAACCCGCCTTTTAAATTTGTCCTTGCCAAGCTGCTGCAGGCCAAACCCAGTCATTTTGCATTTGGCTGCTACCTGTTACCATTCCTTTCTTTCCCAGCTAGTACATGCCTTAACCCCTGTGGTGCCTGCTCTACTTTTTTCTTTGTTGTCCATATTAAAATGGGTCACTTCTATGCTGTTGAATGGGGACCATGACATTTCAAAAGCAAAAACCTTAACACCTTTAAATGGGCTACAACATAAGGGACACACCTTTGCTTGCAGTGTTTAACTAGACAAATACCACTAGTTTTGCAGTTCCTCATGCAGATTGAAGTGTCTTTAAAGATGCCTTTTTCCTAGGCATAGATATTGTCCAGTCACCAGCTCCAAAAACAATAGCTGGCTCGTGGAGGCATGTTGCATCTTGGTGCTTGAGAAGTGACAGGAGCAGTGCCTTTAAAAGGCAGGCCCATGTGGGAATAGGTCTGGCACTCCAGTAAAAAGCAGGAATAAGAACATCAAATAAGTTCTATCAGGAGAAGGCTGGATGTGATAATTTAAGATTGTGCATGACTGTCAACATGCAATGGACCGTCCATGTCATCAGCAGAAGGGTTGGACACTCTTCAAGCATGGAAACCGATTCGGAGAAAACTCCAGGAACTCGCTAGCAAAATTTCAGGATGACAAGCAGGTATTCTTTATTGCGGCACTGGGAGACACGGGGGATATCTCCTCCTAACGCACATCCCCGCCATCCTCATATAGTCACTTGGGCATACATACACGTTCCTGAGGCTACACATGAATTATATAATTTTCCAGAAAGTTCCCCGCATACATACAAAATGTGATGGTGGCCTTTGAGAGTCATTTACTTCTTCCAACAATCTTCATCACCCCAGCAGTCTTTGAAACACCAGCTTAATTAACATAAACATAGCAATCATCCTGTCCCTCTACTTATCAGGTAGCTTAACTGCTCCCATTCTGGACATTTACTAGTCTGGATACTCCCCAGTAGATGTTTACACCAACTCAATGGGTTCATTAACATAGCAATCATCCTGTCCCTCCACCCATCAGCCAGTTTAAATGCACCCATGCCCAGGTCCTGTTTTTCTATTTTATTTTTCCTACACTTTTTGTACTAAGGTCCTATAGACCTAAAACTACCTTCAAGCATGCCCATTACAAAGCCATCATACTTAACTTTACTTAAAACTGATTACATTTTGTGCTTTTGTGCTTCCTCCTTTCAAAACTCACTTGAGTTTTCAGCTTGTGCAATAAGCTATGTGTTCATTTTAAGTCAATATAAACTGTATTCAAACCTAAGGGTTTGTCAGTCCCTAAAGTACTTTCCTCACCCTGCAACCCCACTGCAGTAGTGGGGATCATCATTGGCTTTGAAAGAAACCCCAGCAAGTCCACTCCATTTGAAGTGCCATGGGCAAGCAATGTCCTATCAGTGCATCCTGTCACCAGCAGCTTTATTTGTCTCCTGAAAAACGAGCCCCAGAGCTGCAGCCCAGCTCACTGTCTACACTGGGTTTCCCTACAAAAAGGTAGGGCTTGTTGCCCAAGAGAGAACAGGTAGGCAGGTAATTTAGGTCCAGATTTCGCTCCACAGCACTTGTGCTAAATGCTCTAGAGAGTACCTTTTTAACACTAAATCTCTGATTACACTCAACGTGCATATCATGTATCTGTCGACTTAAGCAGTATTTTCCACTTCAGTTGGGTGAGCATGAAAAACGAGTTACTCCAAGCTTTGCATAGTGTAAGGTCATTAATAGGTACAAAACTTTTCACATCTATGAATTAAAGCTAAAGCTTCTTTTCTGTTTGAATGCATCAACACTCCATTCATGTTACCACCTAAACCACTGGGCTTCAATCTTAAGTTTTCTCACAAAGAACTGCCCATCACCTCTGGCTGGATGTATTTGTCCTTTCCATCACTTGCTTTGGCTGAAGAAAACCCTAACACTCTTTATCTCAAGAAGCTATTTGCAAAGCTGCTTAGAGCCTTGGCTCATCTCCTGTTGTCTCCCTTTTCCTACCATTCAGGATATTAATGCAACATGGTATAATCCTTATTCTGAGAAAAGCTACTAGACTGTGAAAACGGACATACAAACACTTGCTCTAAACCAGTTATGTTGGACACATCACATCCTAACTGCATCTCCCAAATGCTGGTACCCCAAGCACTGGAAAACATTTAGCTGCATGCCTTTCTCCACAATAAGACCTTTATGTGTTTGTTCTGATATGTTTAACTTCTACTCCCTACTTGGTGAAAATGTTTGCATAATTTAAAAACAAACAAAAAAGCTCTACTGACCAGACGGCCAACCTACGCTTTTGGGTTTCCTCACTTCTGCAGTGGTTCACAGTACTGTACTTACCTAACTCCAACTATTTTCCTTTTTGTAAGCAGTGTAAGTAATGATGGTTCCCTATGCTTGTGCAAACATCCCTTAATTATTCCTCAGGTTTATCTGTCCTTTTTCCTGGAGGGCACACACTACCCTGGAGTAGATGGATCTGTTGTTGCAAGAGTTCACTGCCCACAAGTTTTCCAAGCTGGCAGCACTGCCATCCTCTGCTCAGTGTTATGTATATGCATCTGTCATCCCCTGGATGCAACCACTACTTTGTGACACATGGCGTAATCGGGTCTTACTTTAAAAAGCATACATTACCGTCTGCAGTGAATTAGGTTCTGACTATGTAAAACCTATGCTCAAAAGATACCTTCTGTTATACCATGCCCCTGAAAAAACTTCATTATCAAAATATAAAGCCATACTTTTTACATACATAAATGTGCGTTTCTGCACATATATTTAAATAATAATATATCATTTAACTTTTTTTCCCTCCTGAAAAATCCAGCTATTTCTGAAGCAGAATAAATAGCATCAACTTGCCAATATATGATCCAACAGCAACTCTTCTCACAAACACTTTTTATTATGAGTGCTGGTAAATTATTTCAATCTGGAGACTATAAAAAACATTTGCAGTTCAAAGTAATTGATTATGCTTTTTTTCCAGATTCAGTACCTTTGAATGTGACTATATGACAACTTGTTGTTGAAACCTTTACATGGTTAACAACTCGACTGCTTATTTATTATTATTTCAATGTCCTATATATTGAAACAGTGATTGTCACTAGCACTTTTGCCTTCATAGAAAATTATCTTAATAGAGACATAGAATCGTTTAGGTTGGAAAACACCTTTCAGACCACCAAGTCCACCACTAAACCATGCCACTGGACACCACATCTAGGCATCTGATAAATACCTCCAGGGATGGTGACTCCACCACTTTCCTGGGTAGTCTGTTCCAGCACTTGACAACCTTGATGCAACTGGAGTCTGTTTCCTTTCATCCTATTGCTTGTTACTTCGGAGAACAGATGCTCACCTCTTAACCACCTCCTTGCAGACAATGACTGTACATTAGCATTTTAACATTACCCTAAAAATAAGCTGCTGATTTACCACGATTTAAACACACACATTTCAAAGCATTGATATCAAGACCAATAAAGGCCTACAAGCTTTAGATACTCTCACTGGCCTTCATGCTGCTGATGGGACATGGCAAGTAGTCCAGACAATGCTGAAGTACTTCAGCAATAAACCCTATGAGCCTAGGCTCTAAGCTACACAGCTCATGCCCTTGCTTCATTTACATGCAACTAAGGTTTGCCTTTACATCTTCTTATGTTTGCTTGATCCCAATTATAACTAATTTTAACACCAAATTTAAACAATATGGTTCAGACAAGTGAACCATATTGAAAAACAATGCAATCCAGAACTGGATGCATGATGTTATGCCAAGAACACAATTTGAATAATGAAATATTTTAAAGACAGGATTAAATTTTTATTGTATTTTTTATTCTTGCTGCTTAATCAAACCCAAATGGAAAGCATTGTGCTTAATGAAACTACAAAATTCATATTTCAGACCAGCCTGTACATAAACACAACTGAGTGTAAGTTGAGGATATTTTAAAATCTTTTTTTTAAAGCCTTTTATGAAACAAGTACCCTCCGGCTGGTTTCAGCCTGTTTTCTCTTCTGCTCCAAGAGCCATCCACACTGAGAGCAGCTCTCCTTGACCACCAAGCTTTGCACTTCTCCCTGCCTTTCAGTTCTGATTTGGCTGGCTGCACACACATCAAGTTTGAAATCAAAGTTGCCAACATCTATGTGTTCCCTCAGTCACTTAGGATGCTGCTGTTTGAAACTTTTACCATGAAGGACTTGTGAGCCTTCCCTCCTCCTTTAGGACTTTACTGGTATTGACTGTTTACTGTGCAAGGCTTAAACACAACTCTGCTTTCTTATCAAGGCTCTGTTGTGTCTCCTGCTTCTCTCCAAAGAAGATAAGTTAACTAGTTTGTTTGCCAACAGTAACTGTTTGAGTACTGCAGATTCTCATTTGGTTTAACCATATCTGAAATAGTGGATTTATAGGGTGTGATAAAAGCCATGAAAATCCACAATTTTAAGACCACTTTTATTTTCAATTAATGCACAGCATAAATTAAAAGAGCGCATTATGTAACTACAGTACTTTATGCACTTCATGTTTCAGGTACTTACTAAAGTATCTCAAGAGGCACAGGCTCCTTTCACACGGTAATTATCCATAAGGCTCACAAATTAGTTTGGTCAATGTACAGCCTGGCGGTTTAAGTTTAACATCTTGGAAAGCACTTACCAAATCATGATCACATGGATATCAAAGTCCATAGCAGAACCTGAATCTTCGTTCTCTAGCAGTATGCATGACCTCTTCCACCCACCACCCTCTACCTTTTCCTCTCCCCTGCTGTACCTTATTCTTCCTCCAAATCCCTCAAGCCATACTTGCAGAACACAGTTATGTTACGCAGCAGCATAACATAATTTCTTTTACACAAATATTCTCCAGCATATTTGCTCTTCAAGGCAAGGGCCACAAGAGTTTAACAAGTGTGAAATGCATCATTTCTCCAAGGCTTGCTCTACATTATCAGCTTTCTGCCATACTGGCTGTGTGGGGAATACAGGAACGCAACTCCCTGAAGATTAAATATAAGCAACCCTGAAAACAAGTCAGCCCACCAAGCAGATATTCCTTATTATCTGAAGCCTTTATACCTACTTGACATTGCTGGCAAAGGGAAAACACCAAGAGTTCCTTTTACCTTCAACTGCAGCAAAACCTCACCTCAACATTTCTGCCCTGAACAAGGTCCTTCCCTTCCTCAGCAAAGTGTGACTCTCCACGTCCTAACAACTTTCCCAACTCAGCACAGCTAATTTTCCCTCATGAACAGGCAAGAGGGCAAGAAGCAAATCTCACCAACACCGGTATGGTTAAGACCTGCAGTCATGCTAGGGGTATTTTGTCAGTCTGTTGACATCACTGCACTAAGAAAGCCTTACGCAAAAGAAATCTCCAAGCTCCAGTTTCTTCCCATCTCGGGCCCAGTCGCTGACTGAAGAGCAAAACCCACTACTTGCAAAAGATTAGAAGTCACAGAGGAAAGTGATGATTCCTCTGCATTAAACACTCCTGTTTAATCCTGTACTTTACTACTTACGAAGGTGAAAGAACATACTTCTGATGGGATTAAACTTTGTTTTTAAAACACTCAAGCCTCAACTCAATTAGCATACTTGAATCAGGTGATCACTATGTGCTTTAGATTATATTTATTCAGTTTAATATTGAACTTCCATAACTCTTCTCTCTCCGATTTATAAATAAAAGGATTATTCCTGTGACAACAAGCCACAATGGAAGAAACTGCTGGACAGGGAGAAAATAGAAGGTAAAATAGTTTCCCGGCTATAAAGTTATGAAAATAATCACAGCTGAGTTCGGAAGGGATCTCCAGAGATCATCTGGTCCAAACCCCTGCCAGTTGCACAGCACCATGTCCACACGGCTTTTGAGTATCTTCAAGGATGAAGTCCTCACAACCTCCCTGGGCAACCTGTGCCAGTGCCCGATTAACCTCACAATGATAAAGTGTTTCCTGATGTTCAGAGAAAGCCTCCTGTGTTTCAGTTTGTGAAAGAAGAAACTAAAGGGTGTAAGCTGATTGCTGTATCTATGTGTATTTCCACAAGCTAAGACCATCTTTTCTCTGCCTCTTCCAGTGAGGCACCACCTGAAGAAACTGTTATAGTCAGTAACAATTTTGGGACATGCTAATGGGAGCTGAGAGTTCGTATGGCAAAAGTGACAGCACTCGCTGCAACTGAGCTTATTGCCCACATACGAATTCTGACACCACCAAGTCACCTATCAAAAATGCAGATTACTTAACAGCTTCTGCTTGCCTAAATAGGACTGCTCATACAACTTAGATATTCTATTGCTATTAGATTGAGTCTCTGACACTGTTAACAATGTTCCCACAGCTCCTGCAAGTTGCTACAAAACACATTAAGGATTACAAGCAAGTCAACATTCAGTATTGAAACTTTTATTAAAAGCAGAAATATATCACTTTACTACAGCTGAAAAATGTTCATAGGAGCTCTGCAAGAGACCAAGTGCTGGTGCAGGAAAGCAGTTTCCAGAAATTAAAAAGAACCATCAGACAGGGTAAAAAACACCAGTGCACAAAAAGGCAGTATTGCCTCACAGCCCAGCTGAACTCATAATAAGGCAACAATAATTCATCCATAGTCTAATGCTATTTTTTTATAAAGCTCAGGACTTCATAAGCTCATGTCAGAAAATTTATATATACACACATAGAATTTAGCAAGTAATTACTTTTGTGTTGGTTGTATGAAGCCAAGTTTCAGCTCTTTCGTTCTGCAGTCAAGACCATGTTTCAGCACAATACCTCCAATAGCTTAAATACAGGCTCATCAGCACCAAGCTATCTTCAGTAATATTAGCACTGGTATTCCAAAGAAATAAAACCTGGTTAATTATCAAATATTATTTCCAGAGCACAGTGAGGACAACAGGCACATATTTGAATTTCTAGCTGTCTTTTAGACTAAGCAAGAAAACAGCCTTATTTGAATGGCATCTGCCAAGTTTTGCAACTTCCATTTCCCTCCCAAAATAAAACAGAAAATAATCTTGGGATTGATTAGCAGTTCCAGTTTCCACTCACAGGAATTCACTTTTAGCTCAATGTTCTGTTTCTACCAGGAGCAGCTTTTCCTTCTCTGGCTCAAACTACAAGCCAAATCCTCCACCACACAATGCCATCAACCCGCTTCAGCTACTGCGACTCTGCTCCTCATCCTCATACTGACAGGCATACATGGCCTTGTATTGGTAACTTAGGCATCCCACAAAGCATTTCTGTACTGGTGTCCCAAGATTCAAAGAAAAGACCATCACAAGTTCCAGAAGTCCAACAAACAAGACTACAAAAGCCACTGTTCTGGATGGGCTCACAGGGTATTTCTCTCTATATGGATCCAGAGAAGTTACTTGAACTTAGCTGTCGAGGCAGCAGATAAATATAAATATGCCAGGGTTTTTTGGACTCAGCTCATGACTTCCAACACTTTATTTGTATTTCACTGGACTCTATGGTCTATTTATAAATTGTTTATCATGTAGTTTCTAGAAGTCAGCAAGTCTACTTCTGTTTCTAGTACAACAGTACAAGGTAGTTCCATGAAAACACGTGTGAAAAGCTTGTCCTGCTCACCTCTTTTAACAGCACTTTCAGATAGATTACAGGTAAAAGAGTAAAGATACTTGCTTAAAACTTCACTGGCTCAACATCAGATCTCTGGAACGTAAAGTAAGCACATTCCTCAACTTTACCATGTCCAATGACACCCTGAGGCCAACCAGCTATGGGCTGTGCAGCTTGCCTTTGTACTTCCTGCACTTTTATTTTCCCATCACAAGGCAAACTAAAGTGGTCACCATTTAACATGCACACTGCCTCATCATCACACCCAGCAGAGTCAAGACATACCTAAATCTTCAGAATATCCCAGCCTAGAAAATACAAAAATGCGTAACAGCTCCTACACTTCTAAAAGGTCTCGTTTCAAACTCTGAATGCAAGCTTCAGCATCTATGTACAGAGTTATAGCATGTACATACATGCAGGGAGCCTGGGCCATGCTCCGATCCGTTCACTTGCAACCTTCAGAGTACTCGACAGCAAACATCTTTCCTGTTCCTTGACTTGCAGAACAATATACAAGTTGGTAACATTTCCTTTGCTTTGGCTCCTTCAAATAAGAGACTTGTACTACTTCGGAAATTTGTGTAATTTACTCAGCATGTTCATTTGCCACTCTTCCAGTGAGGAAGCGATTGCAATTGGAATAGCATTCTCAAGCATCAAAAAGCACCAAAAAACAAAGCAGCAGTTACGCAGTTATCACTGGAGAGACATATCTAACAAGGAAGGAGATGCCAAGAAGTAATTGGAAAGTAAGTTGTATCAATGTAGGTATATAGCTTGGCATTCAAACTCTGTTAAAAAAAAAGACCTGATGGTACTATTTATTTCCAATTCCTGTATAATCTTCATCAAACACTACTCTTAAAAAGGTTAGCCAAAACTCTTCATCTCCTACTCTAGGCCCCAAGCACTACAACATACCTCAAGCTTACTTCAGAAGAGCAAGAAGGGTCCAAGGGACTATCAGATGACACAGATTTCAGTGCAAGAATAAAGAACAAAATCAGAAGCACTGAGCTCTTTTCTAGTTTCACCTGAGGGCCACGTGATTTCCTGTATCAAAGCAGAAGTGTCACCAAAAGGTCACTATTCAAGTATTACTTGTAGGACAGGAGGTACAACATGCTGCAAACATGTGGCAAGGACAAGTGAGGGCTACCTGGAAGTCAAGTACTACTCACCTTGCCTTCACAACTGGTAATCTTGACCACTGGAGAACTAAAGCAGGCAGAAAGCTGGCGCTAGCTTAAAAATGTTAAGAGAAAGCTGAGGAACTCTTCATTCCCACCATAGCTGGACTCAGGTTTGATATCTGCCGTCACATCCAGTCTAACTCAAGTGACTACAGGATCCTGCCCCCCTCTTCTGGGCTGAATTTATACTGAAATAAGATAAACACACAAACATGTTACCCTTGCCCTGAAAGAGTAAACATATGCTCCAGTGTGTGGGTTTCCAGAACTGTAAGAATCTATATAGAGTTTCAACCATCAAACCCGAGTATCCAAGAAGCCTTTATAAAATCTACTGCCTCCCTACCCCACCCCCTCAAAAAAAGGCTATTTAGTACAAAAATTGGAAACTGCAATTTGCATTACACATCCTGCTAGGCAGGAACCACCCCTAAACTAAATAGTGTCACTTTAGCCCTGACAGTACAAGGTGTTTCCCTCCAATTGCACTGATTTAAACAGATGCAGACACCAAACTTCCAAGTCCTTTTTAGCAGGCATCACACTGCACAACGTAAAGCAGCAGGCAATTGGCCAGAAATGGTTAGCAAAAAGGATTCCTTAAACCTCCAGCATCCAAATATAGCCCTAGCTGGTCACATGGGCTGCCATACAGTAAGTGCTCCTGACTTTATCTACCCTTTGATTAAACAGTTTGAGCTAAAAAGCATATATTTAAATAGCATTTCAGTTTCCAGCCCAATTCCATGAACTGTATAATCTTGCTGTACCTTCCACATTCAGACTGGCAGAAAGGAAAAGTTGATTTAAATTTCTAGCCAGCCCAAAGGGGATCAGTAGCTACAAAAAGCTAACAGAGTATGTATCTACATGATTCATAACATACATGCGCATACACATAAAAGCAGCATATCTGCTATACAATGAAGTTGCCATGAAAGGCTTACTTGCTAACAAACTCCATAGCACATACTGATTCTTGAGTACACCTCTATGCCTTACTCCACCTGACCTCTAGCAATTTCTGGCTTTCACATTACTCTCCTTAGGATGAAAGCCAATCAGCTGATTATGCCCACTCTGTAAGAACTCCATAGCTTAGTTTACACATTAAGAAACACCATGAAATTCCTGGAGAGCACTGCGCTGGCTATTGTACTGTTGCCAGACTCCAAGTGAAACAGAAAAAAAAAAAGTTTAGCCCTTCCTTTCTCAGTTCTTAAAGCCACTCATTACATCACAGAATGATCTGGGCTGGAATGGGCCTTAAACACCATCCAGTTCCAACCTCCTGGCCATGGACAGGGACACCTTCCATTATACCAGGTTGCTCAAAGCCCAGTTCAGCTTGTACATGCTGAATATGGTGCAGGTAACAAATCAGGTTATATTGCAACTGCATTGATACATACAGGTACACTTCTCCTTCCAAAGCCTCCCCTCACATCAATGAGGACAAGGCCTTGTAGTAGCCACAAACCTTGTGATTCGTGAAGATGCAAAGGTGTGAGTTTAAGTCATACTTACTACTCAACAGAAGTTGGGGGTCTGGTGTTACTGAAAAGAGCTCGATGCCACAAGGCAAGGCCCAAACATTACATTAGCAGCTCTGCGTTACAACAGTGCTCTACAGCACAGCTTTTTGCTTAAGAACAGAAGGCTTTTATCCAGCTCCAGCCCCTGGTTAACCTACTACTCTGTTACACACTTAAGCCAAAGCACAGTTAGGAGCAGCGCTGAGCACATTCACATACCTACCGCTGAGCCAGTTGCACCGAGCACCAGTTAGTTTCACATTTATGCCGCCAGGCAGGCCGGCCTGGCTGCACCGAAATAACCCCCGGGTACCCAGATGTGACGCTATTTATACCCTGGAAAAGAAAAGAAGAAAAGCCAGAAACAACCCCAACAGAACTTCATAGCGGGAGGCCACGACAGCAAAGCCTTTATTCCGAAGGTGCAGAGCCCGGGCCCGCCGTCCCGTGACGTGTCCACCTGAGGCTCCCGGGGCCGCCGCCACCGGAGACAAAGTTCTGTAGTGCACTGACTGCTATCGTACCCAGAGTCGGAGTGTCACAGAACTTTGCTTCCGGAGGCTCCAATCCTCCTCCGGTACCGGCACCGCTATGGCCGTCTGCCAGCGCAAGTTTCCCTTGCCTGGGAAGGGAAGGCGCACACGATTAAGAGGTGGGGAAAGCAGCCCCCCCGATCCTCCTCCGCGGCTCGGCGGAACAGCCGCTGCCCGCGGAAGCGGTAGAAGGAGATGGAAGGATATTTGCTTCCAAAAGCCGCCGGACCGGAGCTAACGGGGCCGCCCCAAGCGAGTCGCGGCCGAGCGGCTGCCCGGAATGCTGCCCATAGGCACCAGCGGGTGCCGCCGCCTCCCGCTGTCAGCCCCTCCGCAGCGGCCCTGAGGCGGCCCCGGCCGCGTCTGGCATTCCCCAGCCGCCCCTCACCGAAGGGACGCGAGCGGCGGCGGCGCCCCCCGCCCCTCCAACCCTCCCCTTTAGCGCCCGCCGCCGCCGAGCGCAACAGGTCCGGTGCGGTGCAGCCCGGCACCCCCGCGGCACGTCGCCCGGTGGCGGAGGCACCCGGTCGGTCGCGCGCCCCGCCGCGCCCCTCCATCGTGA
>JASSUY010026187.1:0-12151 GCA_032466535.1 Forpus xanthops | reverse complement strand
TTCCTGCAGGATCTCCAGGGTGGATCCCATCTAAGATAACCACTCCTGCAGGATCTCCAGTGTGGATCCCATCTAAGAGAACCATTCCTGCAGAATCTCCAGTGTGGATCCCATCTAAGAGAACCATTCCTGCAGGATCTCCAGTGTGGATCCCACCCAAGAGAACCCTTCCTGCAGGATCTCCAGTGTGGATCCCATCCTGCTGCTCATCTGCTCGAGTCAGAGCAGTCAAGTCTCTTCCCAACAAACCTGTTGCAGTCTCAAAGTTCCCCTCTGCTTTCCAAGCAGGTACCTCCAGAACACAGCCACTGTGCTGGTGGAAGCAGCACCTTCATCTGCTCTGTGTAAGCTTTGCATCAGTGACAAAGCACATGGAGCACGAGACTGGGATGAGCCCGGAACGCACCTAAACTCTCCTTCCTCCCTGCTGAGAAGCCAACCTGGGCATCCCGGGGATGAACATCAGGGAATGGCTCCGGGGCTCCTCAGGTGAGCTCCTAGTTTAACAGCTGAATGTTCCAACACTTCACACAGGAGGAAGAAGCAACTTCCTTGAATAACCAGGAGCCAGAGTTTTGCCTTAGAAAACACCCATGGAAAGCCAGCCATGCTAAAGAGGAGCTGGTGGGTATGATTCAGAACAGGACAGCTCTCCCTGTCCTCCAGGGCAGTGTGTGTGAGCTCAGCTGAGAAAGCATCCAGCCAAACAGCTCCACATTCCATGCTGCAAGCTACTGCTTCCAAAAAAGGAGATCTGATCCTCAGTGCCTGCGGGAACCTCACCCATCCCTTCAGCTGGGTGTCAGCCAAAGACATGTCCGAAGGGCTCCAGATGCCTCCTTGGCAGTCAGCAGGAACACTCACCTTCACAAGCTCACAGGCAGAACGACTGAGTCCAGCCACAGAATGTGCTGGACTACATGAGAAACTAGCTCTAAGCTGAGCTGTGATGGGCCTTCAGACAGAGGAGCCTCCTAAGGCATGTCAGTGAGCAGGTAAGTAACTGTGGTAACCTGGAGAGACACAGGATGAGCTGAGCCTGGATTCCCAGGGAGCAGCTGCCTTTTCCTGCTGCTCCCAGGCTGCTGCCTCGTCCTGACCCTGGAGGCCCCAGGGTTGGTCTTCAGTGGACACGGGTGGGCTGGGTACAAACCTGCTGCTCACAGACCTAGCGAGGTGGAAGGGACTGCAGGCTTGAGGGGTACAGGACCAGGATGATGTTAAACACCAGGAAGCAGAGAAGCAAAAGGAAGCAGAACTCCTCAGTGCTCTCTCCTAGGAACCCTGCTCAGTGCTCTGCAAAGAGCCCCTTTCCTTCCCGCTGAATCCGGATCAGGAGCTCTCCTTCCCTTTCAACAACGACATGTTTAATACAGCAAGAATGAAGCTCAGGAGAATCCTTTCCAATTTTTTGGTGTCCAGGGAACTGCTTCCCTTTGATCACACACCACAAAGCTTTGGGCCTGACCAGGCTGAACTGCCACTCACTGCAGCACCAGCCCCTGAAGGCAGAGGAGCCCTGCTGGTCTGAGCTCTCCTTTATGGCACCGACGTTGTGGAATGCTGGAATCACAGTCCCTCACTCAAAGGGGTCTGGCACTGAGGTAAAACCAGAAAATGGGCTTTTGCTGCCAACCCTACTCACTGAAACCTGGTTTAGATGAGCCCCCATCTTCATGGCATTGAATAGACAGAGAGAACACGGGGCTGTGGCCCCCACTTTACGCAGCAGGTAAAGAGCAGACCCAAAAGTATTTAGGTGCCTATTTTTGGTCAGTTGAGAGTTACAAACCCTCATCCCATCAGCTCCCATGTCTTAAAGCCAACCAGATCTCCCATTCCCACCAGGAAACAGCCCTCCTGATCCAGAAACAACCCTCCCAACCACATGCCCTTGGGCTTTGGATCATGTTGCAGACATCTGAGCCAGCAGCAGCACCACTGGACCTGGCCACTGTCCCAAGCCCAATCCCAGACCATAGGAAGACCTCGTTGAGTTTGGAAGCTGTGCCTTTGTATTGTGGGATTCAACAACAGTAGGGCACTCCCATCTTTTAGCCAGCAGACAGCACTGTGGGGAAGGGAGGGAGGTGAATGCTCCATCTCCCTTCATCCAGCTCCTGGTTTCCTTCAGTTTGAGGCAGGAATTACCCTTTCCTTGCAGGTCAATTGGAGCAGGATTCTCAGGGACAGGTTCCTGGGCCCCTCGGCCAGAAACACTTCAAGAGAAACAAAGTGGAAGAGTTCAGGAAAAGGGAAGGAGGAACTGAAAAGAAAAGCTGAAGGGCAGAAGGGCACTGTTGTTTGTGGCCAGCTCAGGCTGGGGGTGCCTGCCTGCAGTTCCTGCTGTTGTCTCAGTTCAGATGCACCACCAACTGTATCATCAACCTCCTCTGGCTGGGCTGAAACCCATCTCAGCCAAGGGCTGGCCGAAGGACAGAGAGGACAGTGGCTCTGTTGCTGTTCATACCTATCAACCTCCCCGGCGCCCTACCCAAACCCCACATCTGATGTTAAAGGGAAAACATGGAGCAAGGCAGATGGGGTTTCCTTTTGGGCTACCAGGGCCATACCAAAGGAACCGTCTCTGGTCTGACTGCAATTCCTGCTCATTCAGGACTAAAATGACATTGGCAAAGATCCAGGGAATCCCTGGGCTGATTCTCCCCACGGATCACCTGAAGGAAGCAAAGAAATGGTAGGATCTCCTCCTCCAAGGAAACTACAACTGGGAGGCTCATTCCCAGAGAGGAAGCTGCGGTGCCAAAGGAGGGATTTGCCCCAGATGCTGTGTGAGGAGGACTTGTCCTCTCCCGACAGATTCAGTGCCCTCACTCTGAAGCCTCTATTTACCTCCCATGACTCCAGTGACAGCAGATGAGCTGAGCTGCTGCAAAGTCAGCTAGAAGCAGCCAGGGCTCTTTTCAATCCCTGTTATTAGCCATATTCAGCAAGATCCTGTTCTCCTCAGGAATAGCAACTGGCTCAGAAGGGAGAGCTTTGCAGTTGGACTATTTTTGGGACTCTCCAAATAAACACCAGATGGCATGGACTGAAGTTAGGGGGCACATTGGAATCCAGCACGTGAACATCCTGCCAGCAAAGGCTTCACCCTTTACCTCAGCCCTTACAACGGCAATGCCACATCTTGGCCAGCAAGGAAAAGACAACCTTGATAGTCCTCTCCTTGGGAATACAAGAAAGACCTCCACAATGAAGCCATTTCTCTGCCAAGCCTAAACCTTGCTCAGCTACAACAAAGCAAGAGGCCACACTGGAAGGAGCTGCTCTTAGTTCCAAGCTGTGCCCTAACAGGCCCCACATACCTGTCACGGAGGCTGTTGGGCCCCAGATAGGGATACTGGCTGTCCTTGAGCTTCCCTTTGATGAGCTGATCTAGTGTCTCCTGCAGGAGAGGCTGGTGCTGGGTGTACACATTCTCAACTCCCTGCAGTGAGAGAAGCTCCTGTCAGGAATTCATCCAGCAAAGGCAGCAAAGGAAAGAAGATGGGCAAAGGCAGCATCTGATGGATACATCATGTGCTCATCACCAAGCTCCAGCAACTAACTCCCATGGGCTTCAATGAGAACTATGCCCTCAAAGCACCTCTGACACCCTGCTCTGTAAAAGAGCCAGCACTTCATCCAGGTCACATCCGTACCTTCAGTCCTTTGAGGAACTGCTTGGTGATGGCGACAGCATCCTTGGGACTGAACAGGTCACTGCCCCGCACCCGTTTCCCTCCATACTCCACAACAGCAGACACCAGCTGCATAGAGAGACACAAAACCAGACCCCTGTTATGCTGGGAAGCAGCCTCCAGGCAGTTTTTGTCCAGTGAGGCTCAATGCAGGTACTGCAATGACAACCAAGGAGTCAGGGAGGATTGCTCCCAAGCGGATAATGCAGCAGAGACAGGGAGAGCAGAAGCATTCCCCATACCCACAGAGCAGCCAGTCTGCGTGACTGGCTGCAGGAGGCAAGGGGCTTCATTTCCATAGTCTGCTGCAGTGAGAGCAGATCTTCCAGACAACGTGACATCATCCTGCTTCTCCTCCTCCTCTCCAGCTGCTCCCTACATTTGCCAAGCCACCCTCTCCCTCCCAGCCCAGCTCCTGTTGCAGGCTCCAGAAGCCCCTGCTCAGCAGGAGAAAAAGGGTGAGGAGATGGAGGAGAAGGAGGAAGGCAGCAGGCCCAGGCCCTGTTTACCTGCCACAGAGCCCTGCACGCTGCCACCTCTGCCCTACTCAATCCTTCATGGATCAGCCAAGCTGGAAAAGCCCTTTCAGCTCACCCAATCCAACTACCCAGCACTGCCAAGGCCACCACTGCCCCATGGCACTGAGGGGCTCATCTCCACGGTGTGTGAACACTTGCAGGAATGGTGACTCCAGCACTGTCCTGGGCAGCCCGTTCCAATGCCTGAGCACCCTTTGGGGAAGGAATTGCTCTTCGTCTCCATCTGAACCTGCCCTGGTGCAGTTTTGAGGCCGTTTCCTATTGTCCCAATCCCTTATCCATAACACTCCCCACTTTGGAACTGGAAACCCAGCCTTTTAAAGGCTGAAACTCCTGCAGGCCCCAGCCAAGCTCTGGGTTCTCCTCACATGGTGTGATGCTTTTCAACCAGAGCTGTGCTCAAACAACCAACTCCACTCCAAATAATCAGAACTCCCCCCTGTGCTGAGTGTCATCAACGGGAGGTGAGCAGTGGGGCAGGGAGGGGATCTGCCCTCTGCTCTGCTCTGTGAGACCCCCCTGCAGCTCTGGGTGCAGCTCCGGTGTCTTCAGCAGAAGGACATGGAGCTGTTGGAGCGAGTGCAGAGGAGGCCACGAGGATGAGCAGGACCTGGAGCAGCTCCCATAGGAGCCAGGCTGAGAGCATTGGGGCTGCTCAGTCTGGAGCAGAGGAGAGCTCAGAGCAGCTTCCAGTGTCTGAAGTGGGCTACGGGGATGGTGGAGAGGGACCTTCATCAGGGACTGAAGGGATGGGACATGGGGTGATGGGTTCACACTGAAACAGGGGAAGTTCAGGTTAGATATAGGGAAGCTCTTCCCTGTGAGGTGCTGAGCGCTGGCACAGGGTGCCCAGAGGAGCTGTGCCTGCCCCATCCCTCGCAGTGTTCAAGGCCAGGTTGGGCTTGGCACAAGCTGCTCCAGTGGGAGATACCCCTGCCCATGGCAGGGGTTGGAGCTGGGTGACCTCAGGGTCCTTTCCAACCCTGAGCCCTCCCTTGGCCCTGGTCCATGCAGCTGGAGCCGAAATGCAGCCCTTACCTTGCGGTACTTGTCGGCCACCCCCCTGTTCCTGAGCTCTGTCATCAGCCCGGGCAGGCTGTTGCTGCTGTGGCGCTCATAGTGCAGGGCATAGAGCATCACCAGGCGGGCAGCATCCAGCTCTGTCACCTTGGGGTTCTGCAGCAGGCGCCGCACGTTCTGCACCAGGATGAAGAGCAGCGTTAGCACAGAGGCCTCCAAAGGATATGGGGTGAGGCTAACAGCAAACCTGGCAACAGAGCTGCTCCCGGGTGTTGCAGGAGGAGAGTTACACTGGGTCAGAAGCAACACAAGGTTTAAGTGTACAGCAGAGCACAGGTTGCTTTGGGCTCTTTTTGTGAAGCCCTGTGAAGGGTTTAGATTCACAGATTCAGCTCTAGATGCTGTCATTTGTTTGAGCAGTTCCAAAACTCCAGGCTACAGTCCTGGCTTTCAGGAGGATCCACAAGAATTTTACCTTGTTAAGGACAGGAATTCACCTGCAAGGGGAGGGAGGGAGTCCCACAGAGACTCTGGATGCTGGCAGTGCAGTGGCAATGCCTATGGAAGCAGGAAGAGTGTGAAACAGAAAAGCTATTGTCCATCTGAGGAGATGGGCCTCAAACCCTCTCATTCAGCTCCCAGGGCTCATGTACTATGTCAGGATTAATAAGAGACTGGGGCAGAAGAACCAAAATGTGCTGGGGCCACCACAGGAACGACAGTTGCTGAAATTACAGCGGGGGGGGGGGGGGACACACAATCCTGCCTTTATTTCATGCACTGGCTTATTCTCCATTGTGTCTGTGGCCTTGCCCCTTCCACTGCCATAAGGAGACTGCAGGAGGGAGCAGCCTGGGGCAGGGCAGCTACAGAGATGCTGATTCTTATGGAGAAAGAGCCCCCATTCCGGAGTTTTGCATTTATTTCATATGGCTGCTACACGTTTCCAGTCCATCTCAGTCATAAATACAATGGAGCCCTTTAGGTAAGTGTCTGTGAGTAAACTGCAGGCAGCTTCTCTGCTTTAAAACGGCAGATACCAGGTCAGTGCCAATCAAGACCTCAATTAGCCCCAAGGGGAGCTCCAGGAAGCAACCTGCCATGCCAGCGTGGCACTGGGTGCAGGCTGAGCTGCCTGGGGCTCTGCCAGCTCCCAGCTCTCCTCCCCACAGTGCTGGTAATGCACCAGCATCATCCCACAGGTTCACATCAGCCCTTTCTCCAGGGCATCAGAGATAACTCAAGAACAGACAGGAGGAGACCTGCATTTCCCAACTGCTCTCCAAAGCCCAGCCCCTACATCCCAACACTAATGCTCTGTGCTCTGCCAAGGTCACAGCACAGACATCATGGGCTGACTTTGAAACTGCAAGAGCTTTATCTAGAAACAATGATAGAGCAGGAGAAGCTCAGAGGTTGTGTTCAGCAAATGCATTTGATGGTTTCAGTCCCACTCTGGTACTTAGTCATCTAAATCCTACCAAATATAAGCAATAGAACAACATCTCTATGTTCACAAGTGTCTGTAGCTGCAATGACTTCACCAGGCCTGGACTGATTCACATCAGCTCAGGAGCTGGTAACAGATTACAACACTTGAAGAGTCTAATATTATCTCCTCTAGCCACCCACTTGGAGCACAGAATAACAAAGCTGACATGGATTTCAAAGCTGTTGGAGACACTAATCTTTATTTTCTAGGCTAACTGTATGAAGGAGTCCATTATATGGTGGAAATTCTGCCTTAGCTACCAAACATGAAGGAACTGGTTTAATACCCAGTTACTGGTTGAACTCTGCTGTACCACAGCCACACCAACACTGCTCTTTGCTCCGAGTAGGCAGCAATCACAATCCATCACTGCTGTCAGATACCAGGTCAGGTCATGGAATCCAACCAGCCAGCATGGGGTCAAGACTTCAGTCTATCCCTAGCTACAACAGAAGCCTCTGTTAGGCTTTTTCAGCCCCCTTTGCCACAGAAATCTTTTCTCTAAGAGGCTTTAAAATACATTTTCAAAGAAAGAGGCAAAAAAAAAATAGGTAAGAAAATAAAGGGAAAAGGTAAAAGGCAGCTCCTTCATCAATAGCCTGGTTTAGGTTCCATTTCTCCTCCCCAGATCCAAGCCTCTGCACAGTGTTGTTTCCCTGGTGCCTGCCAGAAGCCAGCTGACTGCATACAATGAAGGCATGCTGCACTGTGAAATGGGAAGGCAGAACTTGCAAAGATGCTTCTCAAGCCAGTTATTAACTGTGATTCATCCCTAGCTGAACCGAACAGGGAGGAGAAGAGTCACTCTCCCACCTAATGGGACAACCCTGCAGGATAGCTGCAAGCAGAACCCCCACTGACCTGCACTACCAAACCTCCATCTACAGGGGAGCTCCAAGATCAAAGCAGCTCTGCTCAGACAAAGCATCAAGACAAGGAGCCCAAGGTACCTGGAGAGCACTGGAATGGTCATTCTGGCACGCCAGCTCCTGCTCCACCTCCGATACCTCAAGCAGGTTCCGCTCAGCAACCAGGCGTGAGAGCTCCCCCACCACTGTGACGTGCTTGGACACCGTGCCCGACATCTTCTTGAACTGAGGGTAGTTCTCCACGAACGCCTGCCATAGGGAAGGCAAAATAAGTGTCCTTCAGAAGGAAAGAGACACAGCAACAAGCTGATCGGCACCACAGAATCCCACACTGCTTTTTGTTGAGGGGACCTTAAAGCTCCTCCAGCTCCAACCCCATGCCATGGGCAGCGATACCTTCCACTACAGCAGGTTGCCCCAAGCCCTGTCCAACCTGGCCTTGAACACTGCCAGGGATGGGGTAGCCACAACCAATCCCAGCAAGACAAGTTGTAGGGCTCTGGGGTTCCAGCAAGCTCTGAGGAGCAGCTTAGGAAGAAGGCAGGAGGAGCAGTGGTCTCTGGAAGTGTCTGGCCTTCAGCAAAGAACCACTGTAATGAACACAGTGTAAAAAGGAGGTTCCCACTCCTCAAAACTAGCATATCACAGAGATCTCTTGGCACTGGTGGTGACGGCTGTCAGTGCACAGAACGTGGTGATCTGCACGATTCTGCAATGCATGGGCTTTAAAAAGTCCAGTCAGTTATGTGGATTATACCTTCATATCTGCTATGGATTCCAGCTTCTGCTGCTCCTTAGGTTTCCTCCTCTGGAAATCCTCCATAAGATTCTTGATGTTACTGCCAATCTCTGCGAAGTTCAGGTACATGTTCTGTGTGGAGCAAGACAAGGAGCTGAGGCAGCTCTTCCAACACCAGCAAGCAAACAAGGCAGCACTTGAACACTGCCAGGGATGGGGCAGCCACAGCTTCTCTGGGCACCCTGGGCCAGCGCTCAGCACCCTCACAGGGAACAGCTTCTGCCTAAGAGCTTATCTCAATCTCCCCTCTGGCAGGTTAAAGTCAGTAAGACCCCACAAGGCACCTACATTGGCGTAGAACTCATCGTTCTCAGCAGACAGCACCACCTCCCGGAGGTCTTTGCTTATCCCTGGCACCCGGGAGAGGTCGATGCGGTTGTTGTTAATCCCCAGCAGCTCATGAACCATGGCCTGGTATGTCCACTAGCAATGAAAGAGAAAGGCAAATAGCAGACACCTTCCACTACATCGGGCTGCTCCAAGTCCCATCCAGCCCAGCCTTGAACACTGCCACGGATGGGGCAGGCACAACCAATTCAAGCAAGAGCAGGGTGAGTGTGTGGATGACCCAGCACCTCAGTCCCAGGAGCTCATCAGCTATTAACCCTTGCCCAGGACTGAGCCATTCACCTGGTTCAGGAGCGGGGTGATGGCATCATCAGAGCGGTCCAGAATGAGAAGCAAAGGAGGGACCTCAGTGCGCCGAAAGTCAAAGAGCTCGTACTCTTTAGTGATGACTTGCTGTGGAGAAGAGGCACAAAAAGGCACCTGAGCTCATGCACACCTGCAAAATCCCCTCTTTGTTGGGATACAGGAGAACAAAGAGTGATGTCCGGTGAGAAGTAAGCAGTGCTACTCTCTCAGGCTGCACTGCTGATGAAGGAGTAACCCCTGCTCTCAAAAGCACCAGGGAACCTACTGCAACTGATGGTGATGCTGAGGGGAAATGAAGTGCTTCACCTGCTCTTTGCCTGGGAGCAGGCAGAGGTGAGGGATGTGACCTGCCCAAAGCCATGCAGCACATGTCACACTTGATGTGAACTGGCTGAAAAAGGGGATTCCTCTCAAACAGATCAAGAGGGAGAAAAAGGAAATGACACTTCAGTCCCTGCCAGAAACATTGAACACCTCTACAGGTTCTCACCGGACCTTCACACATTCAGCAAGCCTCTTTGCTGGCTCAGAAGAGAGCTGGTACCGAATCATGGGACACTTCTTCAGGGACAAAAGCAGAGCTGTCAGCCCTTGAGTTGTCCTGGACAGCTGAGCTGGATCCCAGTTGCGACCCTGTAAGGACAAGCTTTGTCATGGATCCACCATCCCCAAACTCTTCCTCATCTAAAATCTGATTTGTGAGCCTTAAAGGGAACTGCAGTTTGAAGGAGCAGGTAGAGCAGAGGCCACACTCTGCATTCCCCAGTGTCCTCTCCTCACACAGACCATCTCCCCTCTTCCAGACCCTAAAGAGCAGCCCACCACCACCCCAGCCTGCTGTGGCTGCTGGTGTCCCTGCTCTGCACACAGCAGGCCCTGGGGGAACAGCAACTTTTATCCTACCTGGCAGCAGCCCAAGAGGTTGAGAGAAAAAACATGCGGATTCACTGCAATGTAATCGCCATAGAACTCCTGCCAAGAGGGAAAGCAGATACAGTCACAGGTCCTGCCAAGCTGCCTTCAGCCTCAAGGGTGTGTGTCCCGGCCCCAGCCACACTACCACCCCAACCCCCAGCAATGCACAGACATGGACTTGGATCATTTCTCCTTTCTCCATCTGAGCCACACGAGTCCCTACACTGCTCCTGCCAGCTCCGGGCCCATCTGCTGTGTGCATATTTGGTGCACGGAGCTCTTTGTCAGCACCACAGACATGCAGCAGCCCCATGACAGGGCGGCTCTGAAGGCTGCAGGGCAGGGAGGAACAGGGGAGTTCCCCTTCTCCCTTTCAATCCACATCTGTGTTCATCTCTTTTGCCATGGGAGGCTGCTGCATGCCATTCACGCTGTTCCATAACCACATTGTCACACCTGAGCTTTTATCCTGTGTGGTCACTTTGCTGCTGGTTTTGGAATAGATCTCCTGAACAAAGGCAAACCAGTCCCCACTCACCTGAACTTCAGCCACAACCTCCTGTTCATCAGCCTCAGCTAAAGACTTGACATCACTCTTACTGATCACGTTGCTGAAGTCTGGAAGAGAACGGCAAGAGAACAGTCGGGCTTCGTGCGGGACATGAAACACACAAGAACACCATGGAATGCTCCTGCCAGGCTTTCCTCTGGCAAAACACAGCCCAAAGCAGCAGCACCACAGAGCGGCAATGACATCTAGAGGCCACTTGAGCTCATCTCCCAGAACATCGTTTGCTGGGACTGGGGCTGGAGGACTCCCCTGCAGCACAAACCCCACTGAAGCTGTTCTGCTTTGTGTCTGTTTGCCTCACAGCTTCTACCTGCTTTCATTTGCGCTCTTCCTCTTGGAGCAAGCAGCGGAAGGACAAGGGGAATGGCTTTACCCTGCCAGAGGGGGGACTGCAATGAGCTCTTGGGCAGAACCTCTTCCCTGGGAGGGTGCTGAGCGCTGGCACAGGGTGCCCAGAGGAGCTGTGCCTGCTCCATCCCTGCAGTGCTCAAGGCCAGGTTGGACACAGGGCTTGGAGCACTCTGCTCCAGTGGAAGGGGTCCCTGCTCATGACAGAGGTTGGAGCTTGATGAGCTTTAAGGTCCCTTCCACCCCAAACCTGTCTGGGACTCTACAGTTGTGTGATACAGATGTGGGACAATGGGGCTGCTCCATAGACAGGCCTTTACTAAAACGCTAAGAACATGTAGATTCTAGTTTTCATGCTGTTTAAGTCACCAAATCCTATTAGTGAAGGGTACACGGCTATGAGATACAACAATTAAACTGAAGCAACTCAAAGAGCTCTTTACAGAGCAGCACCATAATTCTGCATTCCTCCTGTACAACTCAGCCCTAAACACTCCTGGATTTTAATGCTTCACTTTGCTCTCTGGCAGTTAAAGCCATTCCCCTGTCCTCTCCCTCCATCCCTCATCCAAAGCCCCTCTCCAGGTCTCCTGCAGCCCCTTTGGGCACTGAAGCTGCTCTGAGCTCTCCCCTTCAGGACCCTTCTCTTCCCCACGTTTCCCCAGCCCTGCTCTCATCCCGGCTCCATGGCAGAACTGCTCCATCCTTCTCTGGATCCTTCACTGCAGTCAGCGTCTCTGAGCAGCGCTGCCGCCTCCCTGGAGTGCAGGGCACACACTCACAGATGAAGTAGATGCTGTACTTGGGCCTGCGCAGCTCCTGGATGAGGAACTCCACGTTCTCCTGCATGAGAACAGCACCAGGGAGAGGGCATTTAGGAAACGCGGTGTAGGAGAGGCCTGGGCTGCCCCGCACCGCTCCCGGGGACAGGGCCCTACCTTGGTGGGCCGCAGGAAGCAGATGGCCTTGAGGTGCTTCATGGGCTCCCTGTTGGCGGAGTCGAGCCGCTCGAAGAGGTACACCTCCTTCTGCAGGATCTCGGACTGCGTGTACACCATGCTCACCGCGCCGGTCTGCGGGCGGGAGGAGCGGCGTCCGTCACCGTAGGCCGCGGGCCTGGGCCCCGCCGCGCCGCTGCCCACCCGGCCCCTCCGCTCACCGTCTCCCGGTCCATGAGCAACACCTTCATGCCCGGCCCGCTGTCCTCGATCATTTTGGACACATACTGCTTGACAGCCAGCAC